>CM019154.1:44870455-45044126 GCA_009733165.1 Naja naja
CGAAAAGCCAAAAAGCCAAAACATTGCACAGCATCACTGCTTGCTTCCTAAAAAGTCTTGGCGTGTTCTTAGACACACGTTTGCTCAAATTTAGTTTTTCAGTAGCTCTGCAACTGCTCTATTCCCCTTCCTGGCATTCTGCCATCCTTTCTGCCTGTTGTAGAGCGGTGGCCTCCGACGATTGAGTCACGTATAACATCAGGATGGTTTTCCCCTGTGCAGGCACGAGCCCAGATTTAAACAACGAATGCTGGAACTGACGGACACCAACAATATCGCATATTTGTTCCTCTCTGCTGCCAACAGATGGCTGGAGGTTAGGACGGTACGTATAACTTCATCACTGTCATCATTTGGAAATCTTTGAATCCAGCTGTTGCTTCACTGGATACAGCAGGCCAGGCAAATATTTCTCATTGAGCTACATCCAGGGCTTGGCTGCTGGGGGTTCGCAGGGGTTCGGGAGAGCCCCTAGCTAAGATTCTTTTTTTTTTTTTGCAATAATTTGTTTTTAATTTTTTTACATTTTAAAAACATCTCTTTCAATGTGGTTCAGCCTGCAATGTGGTTCCAGGTTTTTACACTTCAATACAAACGTGTTCTAAGTATATATTTATCTTTCACATTCAATACTATATCATACTATTACTTCCATTTTCCCATAAACTTTACACTTGTTAGCTAAGATTCTGTGCAGTTCGGAGAGCCCCCAAATCCCACTCCTGGCTGGCCCCTCCCACCCTTCCCCTCCCAGGAGTTCTCAGGTGGCCTGTTTTGGATACAGGTAAGTGCAGGACGCATGGGGAGGCTCAGGGAGGGCGAAAAACAGGCCTCCTGGGAGTTCAGGAAGGCCAGAAATGGGCCCGTTTCCGGCTTCCAGAGAGCCTTTGGAGCCTGGGGAGGGAAACACCTCCCCCACACCGTGGTGCAGGAGGCTGACTAGGCCACGCCTACCATAGCCACACCTACCCAGCAACTAGGCAGAAAACCCATTGCTAAAATTTTTGAAGCCCATCCCTGGCTAAACCTGGCAAAACAAAACAAAACCCAGAAACACCTAAAATAGATTAATGTACTTTATGCTAAGGGTTTCCTACCCACTTTTCTTTGAGGAGAAAATAAAGTTTGCTACTTTTATAGGACTGAGATGCAGACGAGATGAGTAGATCACTTAATCCTTTTTCCTGGGCTGCCAAGTCAGAGATTATATCATTTCTCTTAGACTGCCCGTCCACTTGACTTATAACACTTTGTTCAGTGACCATTCGAAGTTACAATGGCACTGAAATATGTTACCATTTTTCACACTTACGAGCAATGCAACATCCCCGTGGTCATGTGATCAAAATCCGGATGCTTGGCCACTGACTCATATTTATGCCGGTTGCAGTGTCCTGGGATCATGTGATCACCTTTTGTGATCTTCTGACAAGCAAAGTCAATGGGGAGGCCAAATTCACTTAACGATGGTGTTAATAACTTAACAGCTGCAGTGATTCGCTTAACAAACGTGGCAAGAATGTCATAAAATGAGGCAAAGTTCACTTAAGACATGTCTCAGCAACCAAAATTTGGAGCTCAGTTGTGATGGAAGGTTGAGGATTATCTGTATTTCTTTGTCCCTGGGCCTTCTTATAGGATCACCAGGTTTAAGCATCAGTTACACTTGTTGAAGGTAAGGTATATAGCTAATTTTGCAGAAATGAGAAAATCTGGAAATGTACTCCTTATGCACTTACGGACTTTACTCATGCGATTGTGTTTGGTTCTGAATTAAGCTCATGCGTTCCATTGTATATTTACTAAATAAAATTATAATTGTAGCTATTTCATTTGCTTGGCTTCAGAATGGTAGGTTGTTTTGAGATTGAAATATGACTTTACAGTAAAATGATTGCATATTGCTTATATTAGAGGGTACTCTATCACTGGAGGTTGTTCAGCAAAAGATTAGACAACCCTTTGTCTGATGTGGGGATCTCCTGCTTGTACAGGGGGTTGGACTAGAACAGTGGTCGCCAAGCAGTGGGCCAGGGATCACTGGTGGTCCGCGAGAAAATTTTGGTGGTCCATAAAGAAATGTCACCCACAAAGCAATTAATCCAGTCTGCGCGGGACCACAAAGCTGTGCTGCCCACATGGCCTGCAGGAACAGAAGGCTTGCATCGCTTGCATTGTGAACAACATGAGGTAGTGAGGGGAGGGGGGAAGGGCGGAGGGGGGACTTGCCCCACTCGCCCCACATGACTCGCCTGGCCACGGGGCTGCTTCTTTCCACTTCTTTCTTCTTCTGCTTTTGGCTGCACGCAAGGAAAGGAGCAGAAGTCTTTCTTTCTCTCCCCCAAACTCCACCAGAAATGAGTCTTTGGGACCCCGCAAGACATCCTGCTCCAAGAGACTGCACCGGTGCAACAAGACTCACAAAGACTCATTTATGGCGGAGTTTGGGGGAGAGAAAGAAAGACATCTGCTGCTTCTGCTGCTTTCCTTGCATGAAGCCAAAAGTCTCTCTCACCCTGAGAACAGAGCTGGAGACGGTATCCTGCAATCTCAAATAAAGAATGATCAATTGGTAGGAATACAGGGTGGGGAATTTTCCTGCAGACTTTTTTGGGGATTTTCCCAGGGTCTCTGCTGCTTTCTGCAGAGACCCTGGGAAAACATCAGCAAGCCACTGTCAGTCAAAATTCATATTAGTAGTCCGCGGGATTTAAAATTATGAATTTGGTGGTCCCTGAGGTCCAAAAGGTTGTCAATCCTGGACTAGAAGACCTTTGAGGTCCCTTCCAATTCTGTTACTCTGGTGAGTTCTCCCTATCTTCTTCTGCTGGAAACCCTAGAATGAATTTGCTTCAATGAATAGACATTATGTTCAGTGGAATCCCTCTGACTTTTGATGACCCAAGATTCTTCTCTCAAAAACTGGTTCACAGGACTTACTTCCTGTTTCAAATTAATGTTTACAAATACCTCCCATATTTGTTTATAATATCTGAAGGAATACTTCCACATGTTTGTGTGTGTGTGTGTGTGTGTGACCCAGTTCATATATGCTACATATTATTATTATTATTTGGAATAATCTCTGTAAACAAAACAATGTGCACGCTAGGATTGTATAAGTTGAATCTCTACTTTCCAGTGGAGATTTGCCTGACCACCTTGTCTGAAAACTGTATTTCTGTACTTGTGTAGATCATGATTGAGGCTCCACATCTATTACTGTGGTCATGGTAGCTCCCAAACTAAAATCTTCCTGGGGTTGTACCTGTGAGGCCAGTTCAACATGGAGTGTTTTGGATAATTGAAACACTGGAAAGACCTTTCAGACAACTGTTTCTCAGCATTATGAAGGGCTATAATGGCTTTCTCCAACCAAGGTCTTTCCAGATGTTTTTGATTACAACTGCCATTGGAGGATTATGGACCGGAAAAGGCTGCCGTGTAAAATCTCTCCAATCTGAAGATCTACTAGAGGAAAGGGTCATAGATCAAGTTCATGTTTTACAGGGAGGAAGTCCTGTATGATCCAAAAGTTATGTTTAAACTGACAGAGAAGAGGAGGCAACTGGCTGATTGTTGACCGCAGATGGAAGTTGTGGTTGTATACTGATACTGAGTGAAGCAATCAGGGGTCACTAGTCAAATTCCATCTTCTCTAGAGTCTCCATTCCTATTCGCCTTGACTGGAGGACCTCAAATGGCAAACCAGTTCACCACTGCAGGTTGCCCTGGCTCAAGCCAGAAGACTTCCCTTTAAGAGACAGCCTTCTTCTGCCTGTCAGAACGAAGACTGATAGAACATCATTCATCATCAGCTCATGATGGAAGTTCTTCTCTGAGGTCTCCCTCTTATAACTTGTTTTCTGAGTGGTTCCAAGAGATCCTTTTGCAACCACCTGCTTAACTAAGTCAAAAACATAGTAGCTACTAAATTTGTCAATTTTTAAAACTGGGTAGGGTTAATTTTGATTGGTTTGGATGGCTTTTTTTTATGGTGTCATGCCTGTTGTACGAACCCAGCTCCTTTAAAAGCCAAAATATTATATGAACTCAGAAATGGGCTAGTGAGAAGAATACAATAGTATAACAGAATAACAGAGGTAGAAGGGACCTTGGAGGTCTTCTAATCCAACCTCCTGCTCAAGAGGAAACCTTATATCCATGATGGTGAACCTATGGCATGCGTGCCACAGGTTACACGCAGAGCCATTTGTGCCAGCATGCGAGCTGCAGGCAAACTTACCTCACTGCGCATGTGCATGCCTCATAGCTGATTTTCAGCGGGTTTGAGGCCTTTTTCAGCCTCCCAAAGGCTTGAGGAAGGCTTCTGCAGGCTTCTTTGCAGGCCATAAACTAGCCCCATTTTGTCACTTCCTGTTTTTCCGAAAATACCGGAGGTGATGAAACGGGGCTAGTTTTCGGCCTGCAAAGCCTGCAGAAGCCTGCAGAAGCCTTCCTCAAGCCTTTGGGAGGCCGAAAAAGGCCTCAAACCCGCCGAAAATCAGCTGTGAGGCACAGTGCAGGTAAGGGGACAGTGGGGGTGGGGGTGGGATTGCACATGCATGTGTAGGGGGCGTGGGGGGCACGCATTGCCTTCTGGGTGTTGGCACATGAGCATGAGCGTGCAAGCGTGCACACAATTTTTGGCACAGGAGCCCAAAAAGGTTAGCCACTACTGCCCTATACTATTTCAGACAAATATTCCATTTAAGACACAAGACAGTTACTATCTCCTTATCGGGCAGTCCCTTGTCCCTAAGAAGGAAAGATGGAAGCTCATAAGAAGATCCAACCCGGAAATAAGCAGAAATTTCCTGATGGTGAGAACAATTGATCAGTGGAACAGCTTGCTTCCTGGAGTTGTGGGTGCTCCATTACTGGAGGTTTTCAAGAAAAGATTGGACAATCATTTGTTTGGATGGAAGAAGGTTTCTTGCCTTGGGCAGGGATTGGACTAGAAGACCTTCAAGTCCCTTCCAGTCCTATGAGTTTGGATGTCACAAACTTGGATTCCTCCTGGTCCAGGAGTGGACAGATTGAAATTATTTTCAACAACAGTCTCCTGCTTGAGACCTTCAGTAGGAAGATGCCACCCGAAGTAGGCCGTGCAAGAACAGATGGGAAGCTAGGTCAAAATACTGTAAGGCCCTCTCACACCTTGCGTGAAATGTTGCAAAGAATTGTCCCAAAGGTGCTTTTTCCCCTTTTACTTCTCATCCAAGAAGCTTTTTCAGTTCAGTTCCTGGACGAGAAGTGAAACGTGGACAAGAAGCAATGGATAGAAACTTATCAAGGAGAGAAGCAACTTGGAATTAAGGAGAAACTTCCCAACAGTGAGGACAATTAACCAGTGGAACACCTTTACTTCAGATGTTGTGGGTGCTTCATCACTGGAGGTTTTTAAGAAGAGACTGGAGAGTCACTTGTCTGAAATGGTATAGGACCCCCTGCTTGCACAAGGGGTTGGACTAGAAGACCTCCAAGGTCCCTTTCAGCTCTGTTCTGATTGATATTGATTGATTGAAAAAAAAGCAGGAAAATCCAGCTTTTCCAAAAGCACCTTTGGAGCAACCATGACCTGGATGATTGAGAAACTCCGTATAATTCCAGCACATAACAAAGAAGGGGTGATTGGTGACAGCAAACCAACTATGGATCCCCTTAAGGGAAAGGAAGCACCCTTGGTAATGCTTTCTCCTTTTGGTAGCATCTGCATTCAGAAGAAGGCCAACTTGTTGCCTAGCAATGGCAAAGAAAAATATCCATAGGGTTGATGGGGCTTTTAATGTTTGCTCAGCTTAGCTTTGCAGTGTAAATAGTTCTCTTTCTGCCTCTCTTTTCTTTCAGGATTATGTGGGCGCCTTCATTGTCCTCACTGCAGCTGTGGCCTCCATCTCTGACAGGTCCTCTTCTGGCCTCGTAGGTCTGGGTCTCCTCTATGCGCTGACGGTACGTAGAGGTGGAAAAAGGTATTTTATGCCAGGAAGGTCCATTATGTAGCCAGCATCAAAACAGGCAAGAGCTCTGCAAGGTTCAGGATCATTTACTTTTGACACAGCGGAGTTATTTTCTTTGCAACCAATTCCTTGGGGGTCACAGACCCCACCCGAAGCCCTCTGGATATGCAGCTGCTTCTCAAGGTTCCCAATACTAGGAGGAAGAAAATCTTGCAGTCCTGGATTTCAGCCCGGGTTGAAAGAGCTCTGAACAACTTGGAGCAGCTTCAGCTTTATGTGAGCCAATTAAAAACATGAGGATGATGATAATAATAATAAAGTCACTGAAATTCCCAGGCCCTCCATGCTCCCAAGGAAAGGAAGAGAAAAGTGCATGTAAGGACTAGAGTAGACTGAATAATGATTGGTCATCAGGGTTTAACTTTCCCAAATTCACAGCTTAACTGTCAATTTCTTTTCTTTTCCTTTTCCCTTTCCCTTTTTTTCCTTCCTTTCCTCCTTTCTTTCTTTTTTTCCCTCCTCCTTCCTGTTTCTTTTCCTTTCTTCTTTTTTTCTTTCTTCCCCTTCTTTCTTTCTTTCTTTTTCCTTCCTCTTTTCCTTCTTTCTTTCTTTCCTCCCTTCTTCTCTTCCCTTCCTTTTCTTCCCTTTTTCTTCCTTTCCTTCCTTCCTTTCTTCCTTCCTTCTTCTCTTTCTTCCCTTTTTCCTTCTCTTCCCCTTTTCTTTCTTTACTCCCTTCTTCTCTTCCCTTCCTTCCCTTCCTTCCTTCTCTCTTCCCTTCTTTTCCCTTTTTCTCTCTTTACTCCCTTCTCTTTCTTTCCTCCTTTCTCCTTCCCTTCCCTTCCTAGGATGCACTGTAGATGGTCAAACAACTTTCTAAAACCTTGGAAATTGTTTTTCCTACACGTACAATGAGCACCGTACACTTTCTCCAAAGGAATAATACCGTGGCGGATAAAAGCTTTATTCCCATGGTTCCAACCACGTCAAGATTCTGACCCTCCCCAGATGCCCCTCTTCTCATTTTCACCCCCTCTTTCCTTTTTCTTTGTAGATCACCAACTACCTGAACTGGGTGGTGCGAAATTTGGCTGACATGGAAGTGCAAATGGGGGCCGTGAAGAAAGTGAACAGCTTTCTCAACATGGAGTCTGAGAATTATGAAGGCACCATAGGTGCGGCATTACCGATGTTGTTTTAATGGGTGAAACCCAGTAGAGTTGGCTGACCAAATATATGAAATCAATAGCTGAAATTGAAGGGTACCCCAAGATCAGAGGTACCTTTGAGGCTCTCCCTCTACGGGTAGAGCCTTTAGTGAAATGTATCACTGATATTTAGAGGTAGCAAGTCAACTTGATGACTTGGTGACATGTGAACAGTCTTCCAATATTTAACAGATATCAGATAATCAGAGTTGGAAGCGAACTTGTAGGTCATCTAGTCCAACCCCCTGCCCAAGCAGGAGACCCTACACCATTTCTGACAGATGGCAGTCCAATTTCTTCTTGAAAGCCTCCAGTGATGAAGCTCCCACAATTTCTGTGGGCAAGTTGTTCCATTGGTTGATTGTTCTCACTGTCAGAAAATTTCTTATTTCTAGGTTGAATTTCTCCTTGTTCAATTTCCATCCATTATTCCTTGCCTGGCCTTCAGGTGCTTTGGAAAATAGCTTGACCCCCTCCTCTCTGTAGCAGCCCCTCAAATATTGGAAGACTGCTATCCTTGGTCTCCCCTGGTCCTTCTCTTCCCTAGACTAGCCATGCCCAGTTCCTGTAACCATTCTTCATATGTTTTAGTCTCCAGTCCCCTAATCATCCTGGTTGCTCTTCTCTGTACTTTTTCAAGAGTCTCAACATCTTTTTTATAGTGTGGTGACCAAAACTGGATGCAGTACTCTAGGTGTGGTCTTACTAAGGCTTTATAGAGTGATATTAGTCCCTCGCTTGATCTCGATTGTATCCTTCTGTTAATGCAACTTAGGATTGCATTAGCTTTTTTGGCTGCTGCTGCTGCACATTGCTGGCTCCTATTTAGCTGGTTGTCCACTAAGACTCCAAGATCCCGCTCACAGTTACTGCTATTGATCCTGGTTTCACCCAGTCTATATGTGTACCATTGTTGCCTAAGTGTAGGACTTTACTTTTCTCTACATTGAATTTCATTTTGTTAGATACAGCCCAGTGTTCTAGTCTGTCAAGATCCATCTGGATCTTGAGCCTATCTTCTTGGGTGTTAGCTATTCCTGCCAGCTTAGTATCATCTGCAAATTTGGTAAGTTCCCCTTCTATTCCCTCATCTAAGTCATTAATGAAGATATTGAAGAGTACTGGGCCTAAGACAGAACCTTGTGGCACCCCACTGCTTACTTTCCTCCATGTAGACTTAGCCCCATTAAGGACTACTCATTGAGTACAGTTTGTCAGCCAGTTGCGAGTCCATCTAGTGGTGGTGCTATCTATACCACTTTTTTCTAGCTTACCAAAAAGTAGGTTGTGGTCTACTTTCTTGAATGCCTTGCTGAAATCTAAGTATATTAGGACTGCCACAAAGAAGAGAAAATACCTGAGGGCAGAACAAGCAGTAATGGGTGGAAATTAATTGTCAGGGAATTGCGCAGCAAATGTCTGAATGAAATCAAAGACACTGACACAAGCTTATAATTTTATTCAGATCAATATATTTAACATTTGTATTTACACCAGACCAAGATAGTCAGGCGCACAGGCACATCCTGAGGTAAAACTCAACCAGCATACAGAGCACACAAAAGAAAAAGGCGGAAAAGGAAACGCCCCCTTTGCACCCACAGCAACCAATCGCAGCGCAGTTTGCCTCTTGCATGAGTCAGCAATCTCCAAACCATCAATTCCAACTGTGTGTTCTGGCCCATTGTACAATTTTATTGACCCAGCTATTAAATTTAATATCCTAACTCTAATCAAGGAGAGAAGCAACTTAGAACAAGGAGAAATTTCCTGACAGAACAATTAATTGGAACAACTTGCCTCCAGAAGTTATGGATAGGATAGGATAGGATAGGATAGGATAGAATTCTTTATTGGCCAAGTGTGATTAGACACACAAGGAATTTGTCTTGGTGCAAATGCTCTTAGTGTACATAAAAGAAAAGATACATTTGTCAAGAGTGAAGAATCATCAGGTACAACACTTAATAATAGTCATAGGGTACAATAAGCAATCAAATCATACTAGGAGTCAATATAAATCATAAGGATAGAATAGAATAGAATAGAATAGAATAGAATAGAATAGAATAACTTTATTGTCATTTTGAATGTACATTAATAGGCATACATTAAAATGAAATTTCGTTGCATGCAGCTCTCAAAGCCTCACCACCTCCAATATACACTTCATAATGACAGAATAAATAAACAAACAAACAAACAAATAAATAAATACAAAATTATGCATATAACCAGATATATTATATGGCACAGAGAAACAACACAGATGGATGCTCCAACACTGGAGTTTTTAAAGAAAAGATTGGACAGCCATTTGTCTGGAACGGTATAGGGTTTTCTGCTTGAGAAGGGGGCTGGACTAGAAGACCTCCAAGGTCCCTTCCAACTATGTTATTCTATTTAATGCAGATGATCTGTCCTAGTCAGGAATGAGGGATCATTTCAACGTTTTCAGCCCATCATAGCAAAGAGATCACGGCAAAAGTCTTGCCTCTTAAGAGACCACTTGTCTCCATTTGTTTCCAGTTAAGGTCAGCTGGAAATGATCACATTGCAGATCCTGTGGATTAAGCAATATCATATTGTGGGATCCAGGAAGTGTGCCTCCTTTGTGATTGGAATGGCATCTCCTTGGACAGAAGTCTCCAAACCTGTCAACTTTAAGACTTATGGACTTCAACTCCCAGAATTCCCCAGCCAACATGGCTGGCTGGGAAATTCTGGGAGTTGAAATCCACAAGTCTTAAAGTTGACAGGTTTGGAAAACCTGCACTGGCAGATCCATATTGTTCCCACCTTTCCTAAATTGTTAAATACCCAGTTGTTCTCCTGGTCTTGGGTTGGGATGGTGGCTGAGCTCTTTTGTTCTTTTTAATGTAACAGATAACAGATAATCCGAGTTGGAAGGGACCTTATAGGTCATCTAGTCCAACCCACCCACCCCTGCCCAAATGGGAGACCCTACACCATTTCTGAGAGATGGCAGTCCAGTCTCTCCTTGAAAGCCTCCAGTGATGAAGCTCCCACAACTTCCAAAGGCAACTTCTGTTCCATTGGTTGATTGTTCTCACTGTCAGAAAGTTTCTCCTTATTTCCAGGTTAAATCTCTCCAAAAATCTTTCTGTTATGAAGTCAGTCTTGTTTTCTTTTTACTTCTTTTCAAATTGTGAGCTGCTGAAAGTCACTGTGTAGCCAGGCAGCCCCAAAGAGCAATTACAATCAAATCCCCCCTTTTTTTGGCTGGAGAACAACCAGTTCATTTGACTTCATTTGCCAGCTATTGAATAAAAGGGAAGCATGATTTGGTCTCCTTGGTCAGTCATGAAGAGGACTGATGTTAGACTTGAGTCATACTACGAGTTTGAAAAGCAGCCTGATTTGTTTACTTTGTATTAACACTGTTGGAAGTAACCTGCCTTGAGATTTGACCTCAAAGCGAGCCAACTTGTTGAAAGTAAATAAATCTTGTTTTGCTACTGCTCTTCGTGACAAATTGCCATCTTCCAAAACAAATTGGGAATGTTGTCATTCCAGATGTTGCTCTGTTTGGTCCATGTTCCTCATAACTGATGTAAACCGGAGGGGGCGGGGGAATCACTTTATCTGGAGATGCAGCCTGGCTGAATCAAAAGGTTCTTCTTAACTGACATTCCCTTTGTATCACATTGTCTACTTTTCTGATGAATTTCCTAATTATGGTTGCTTATTTATTTATATCCCACGGTGTTAGGTTTACAACTCACTCAAGCTGGTGAACATATCCAACACACCTTCCTCCTATTTTTCCCACAACAACAATCCTGGCTTGGGCTGAGAAAGATGACTGGCTCAAAATCACCTAGCCAGCTGTCATGGCTAAAGAGGGATTAGAACTCACTTCTGGTGATTGGCCCAAAGTCATCCAGCTGCCTTTCGTGGCTAAAGTGGAACCTGAACTCACACTCTCCTGACTTTCTAGCTGGTGCCTTAACCACTAGACCAAATTTGCTTTCCCATCAGAGCCTAAGTAAATTTTCTCTTGTCTGAAATCGTATAGGGTTTCCTGCCTGAGCAGGGGGTTGGACTAGAAGACCTCCAAGGTCCCATCCATCTCTGTTATTCTATTCCAGGGGTCCCCAAACTTGTCAACTTTAAGACTTGTGGACTTCAACCCCCATAATTCTCCAGCCAGCATAGCCACAAGTCTTAAAGTTGCCAAGTTTGAAAACCTCTGTTCTATTCTAATTATATTTATTTAAACTTATATGTCGTCCATTTCAACTAAAGGTGTCTCAAGGCAGCTTGCAATCAGTGAAAACAGCCATCTGAAGCCTTAAAACCTTAAAACAATAAATAGTAACGTTAAATTTAGTTTAAAACGGACAAAGGTGGGAAGGAAAGGGCCTTGGTGGTGCAGGCTGTTAAACGCCTAGCATTTAGTTCCAGCTGCCTGCAATTAGTGCAGGCTCGAATCCCACCAGGCTCAAGGTTGACTCAGCCTTCCATCCTCTCGGGGAGGTAAATTGAGGACCCAAGATTGTTGGGGGCAATAAGCTGACTTTGTAAAAATGCCGCTTAGTAATAAGCAGGCATATACAATGGAATGAAGGCTATTGCTGAGCGCATTGGGTTGCGCTCCAAAATTGTAAGCCGCCCTGAGTCTCTGGAGAAGGGCGGCATATAAATATGAATAAAATAAAAAATAAAAATAAATCGTACAAATCAGGACGCTTCTGCTTTGATCTTTCCCTCAGATATTTCTCAAGTACCCAAAGACTGGCCGCAAGAAGGGGAAATCAAGATTGAAAACCTATGTGTCCGCTACGAGAATAACCTGAAGCCGGTTCTCAAGCACGTGAAAGCATATATTAAACCAGGCCAAAAGGTTCCGCCATCTTACAATAATTTTATACTTTTTCAAGGGCTTTCTGGCAAAAAAAAAAAAAAAATGGATCCATGGTAGAAGATGATTTGGTATCAAAAAGAATAGAATAGAGTAGAATTCTTTATTGGCCATGTGTGATTGGACACACAAGGAATTTGTCTTGGTGCAAATGCTCTCAGTGTACATAAAAGAAAAGATACATTCATCAAGAGTCAAAAATCATAAGGTACAACACTTAATAATAATAATAGTCATAGGGTACAATAAGCAATCAAATCATACTAGGAAACTGTCAATATAGACTGTAAGGATACAAGCGACAAAATTACAGTCATACAGTCACAAGTGGGAGGGGATGGGTGATAAGGAGTGATGAGAAGATTAATAGTGATAGTAGTGCAGACTTTGTAAATAGTAGGACAGTTTGAGGGAATTATTTGTTTAGCAGAGTGATGCCGTTCAGGGAAAAACTGTCCTTGTGTCTAGTTGTTCTGGTGTGCAGGGCTCTATAGCGTCATTTTGAGGGAAGGAGTTGAAATGGTTTATATCCAGGATGTGAGGGGTCTGTAGATATTTTCACAGCCCTCTTTTTGACTCGTGCAGTATACATGTCCTCGACTGAAGGCAGATTGGTAGTAATTGTTTTTTCTGCAGTCCTAATTACTCTCTGAAGTCTGTGTCTGTCTTGTTGGGTTGCAGAAGAAGCTAAAATACCTTGCTCACAGAAATTTTAGCAATGGGTGGACTCTAGTTATTTATCCATATCTAGAATTTGTGAGTCAACAGAGAAATATCCAATTATAGCTGGTCCTCAACATACAACCGTTCACTTAGCAACTGCTTGAAGTTACGGCACTGAAAAAAGTGACTTACGGATTTGCTAAATGACCACACGATTTGCTTAACAACTGCAACAACCATGGCAAAAAAGAGGTTGTAAAATTGGGCATGATTCATTTAACAACTGCCTTGTTGTGGACCCAATTGTGGTTGTTAAGTTGAGGATCACGTTAAAATAGAGGATGAAGATTGTAACCATTGCTCAAATAGGTTGTAAAATGTATATATGTATATATATATTTGTGTTGGTTCATCTGTGTGTGTTTTAATTTTTTGTTTAATAATTAAAAAAAAATTTTTTTTAAAAGCCACAATAAATCTTCTCTTTAAGGTTGGGATTTGTGGTCGCACTGGCAGTGGGAAATCATCCCTTTCATTGGCTTTCTTCAGGATGGTAGACATATTTGATGGTAAGTACTCTGAATCAGTTGCAGTTTGGGATATGTGTAATGTTTTGAATTTGCTGTCATTTCAAAATGCCCCATTTGGAGTTCCTAGTAGACTATCTCAACATGCAAAGCGGGCCAACCTTGAAACAGTTTTTTTTTTACTCAAAGCGTTTCAAAAAATGCTTGAAACAGCCCACATTCTATTTGGGATCTCTGTTGTATGCATCCTTTGTTTGATCTAGAACAGGGGTATCAAACTCGATTTCATTGAGGGCTGCATCAGGATTGTGTTTGACCTCAGGGGGGCTGAGGGGACATGGCCAGGATGGGTGTAGCCAGCTTGACGTCACTTGTGTCGGAGGTGCCTGTAGCCCAAGCGCTCTACCAGTGAAAACAGGCTCCTAAGCACCGTTTTCAGCCATGACAGCCTCCTGCAGCCCTCTGCCAGCAAAAACTGAGCTGGGGGCACATGTGGCCCTCACAAGCTCAATTTTCAGCCACAAAGGCCTCCTGCAGCCCTCTGCCAGTGAATATGGAGACCCCTGCTGTTTTTGCTGGCAGAGGGCTGCAGGAGGCCGTCGTGGCTGAAAACGGTGCTCGGGAGCCTGTTTTCATTGGTAGAGTGCTTGAGCCACAAAATGGAGCTGGCAAAGGCTGCGTGCAAGCTCTGTTTTTGCTGGCAGAGGCACAGCAGGGCGAACCTTTGCTGTTTCCTGGGTGGCCCGCACCGGGGCGGGATTCCACTGGTATAACAACCAATTCGGTGATCAGGCATTTTGCGTTTGTGCCAAATGCGTGCTCTGCATGTGTGATCCACATTTTTAAAAAGCCCATACTTGCCTTCAACTGCAGCCTCTGTGACTCAAACAGCTGAGGAGCAGCAAACTGCTCTGCCACGCAAATCAGCTGTGGTCTAAACAAAGGAAATAAAGCACAGGAAAGAGCAGGGATGGGTAGGCAGGCCCACATGCTCGTAGTAGTAAACCAGTTCTCTCCCAGCTGATCTTCGGAACAAGGGCTTCTGTTCTGATCCAAACCTTGTTCCAAGGAAACAAACACCAAATAGAGGTAACAGCAAACCTTTTAATGATTCTTTACGAATTCCGTTCCTTCCCGGTAAAAAGGCTGTTTCAAACTAATTGTCTCTGATAAGAACGAGCCTTGCCAAGGTTGTGCAAGGCTGCCAAGAACATTAAATAAAGTTGCCAAGAAATATTTCAAACACAAAGAGTCTCCAAACACAATCTAAGATAGTCCGAACGTCCACAATGCTTGAGTGCAGGAACTTCTTTGCTTCCTGCAAAGAACTCTGGTTTCTCAGCTGGTTTTTAATCTCTTAAGGGAGGGGCCATTACCTTGCAGCCTTACTCCCGAGTTGCTTGTGCTGCTGTAGCTGCTCTTTCCTTCGAGCAGCCCTGTGCACATGTGCACTGGGCATGGGCTCCTCAGGGACCTCTTCCTCACTGCTGCCAGCCTCCACAATCTCCGAAGGCAGCATTCCACTCCCTGATGGTCCTAGCCCCATCCCTGCCTCACATCCAGGCCCCTCATCTGAGTCCTCACTCTCAGAGACCTCAGCCGTCCACACCTACTGCCAGCGAACCACAACAGGTTCACCCAAACCAGTCCGAACCAGTAGAATCCCACCCCTGGCACCGCAGGCCAGATTTAAGTACCTCGCGGGCCAGGTATGGTCCGCGGGCCTTGGATTTTACACCCCTGTTCTAGAATCAGCTTGCACAGATCCCCTCCCCCTCTGCCTTTTTGTGACCAGACTTGCTAACAAATCGGTAGCTATCCCTTCCTGCGGGGCTGACATCCAGAGACTCACCAAGGAGCTGGTGAACCTCCTGCTTTTTCTACCTATAGATACCCCATGATGATGTTCCTCAAGTTTCGTCACTTGAAGATGGGTGGACTTCAACTCCCAGAATTCTTCAAGTGACCATGCCTGAGAATCATTGCCTTGGGAAATACCATCTACTTACCCATGATTTTCTGCTTTCCACCCCCTTTTATGGTTAAATTAGGTGCTTAGATCTGGCCCATGGGAGCACCCTGGAAACAGCAAAGGACCAGCCAGCGGTGCCTCTGCCAGTGAAAATAGAGCTCAGGAGGGCCGCACGCAGTCCCTCTGGGCTCCATTTTCAGCCGCAATGTCCGCCTGCAGCTCTCTGCCAGCAAAAATGGAGATTGGTGGGGGACTACGCAGCCCCCCCGTTTTGCTGGCAGAGGGCTAGCAAAACAAGCTAAAAGCAAAACAAAAGGAGAAATGTTTCCCCTTTTGCACTTGAGCACGCAAGAAGGTCACAGGAAAGGAGAAAGGGAAAGAGGAAAGAGAAAGAAAATGGGAAGGCGGGAAGACAGCAAGGAAGGAAGAAGAAAGGAGAGAGGAAAGGAAAAAGAAAAGGAAGGGAAGGGAGGGAGGGAGGAGGAAGGAAGGAGATTATAATAAGAGGGAGGGAGGGTCCTGCCTTAGGACTTGGCCCCCACAGGTGCCCCTGACATGAGTGACATTGATCTGGCCATGCCCCCTCACCCCACACCCCAGCTCCCCAGGTCAAACACAACCCTGATGCAGCCCTCAATGAAATCAAGTTTCTACACTATTGCTGATCATTTGCAGCCTGCAGATACAGCCATGCGCAGCCCACCACCAAAAAAACAGACAAGAGACCAAGAGGATGGAAATCTTATTGCCTTGCTGATTTAGATCAGCCACATTAACTGATGCTCTTCCTCTACTCTCACGGTTCAACACATCATAAATTATCCCTTTAGTAGCTCATTAATCATACATTATGCTCTCAAATTATTGCCTTTAGGGGGAAGAGGGAAAAGAAGAAAGACAGAGAAAATCAGAGGAAGGTGCTGGTCGTTTCCCATTTCTTATTCTTAGCTGGATCAGTCTGGTTGTCTTTTTTTATGTTTAGGAAGAATTTTGATTGGGAGGCTTTGAGAATGTCTTCTGTATTTTTCTGCCTCTTGACATACATCCTGATTTTTTTTTTTCTATTTGGGCCTCCCAAAAGCTAGAGAACCACAGAAAGAACCACAAAATTCACACTAGTGAACTCCACCCATGCTTTGTTAAAGGATATTCAGTGGTAGTTCTAAAGGAGAAGCTTCCAATTGCTGTGTTAGTGGCTTTCACCACTAAGGGCTACCAGTCCTTAATTTCTTGCACTTTTTGGCTTGGCTGAGTTATACTAGAAAAGTCAAAAAGAGAGAGAGAGACAGAGAGGAAAAGCCAAAAAAAATTACCCACATCTTGTCATGGTCTGAGCAATAAAAGCTATTTTTGCCATCTCTTGATAATCCGTAAATCACATATCATGGTCACATATTTTCCTTCCTTCCTTCCTTCCTTCCTTCCTTCCTTCCTTCCTTCCTTCCTTCCTCCTTCCTTCCTTCCTTCCTTCTCCTTCCTTCATTCCCTTCTGTCTCCTTACTTTCTTCTTCCTTCCTTCCATCTTGTTCCTTCCATCTCGTTCCTTCTCTACTGTCTCCTTCCTCCTCCCTTCTCCTTCCTTCCTTCCCTTCTGTCTCCTTCCTTCTGTCTCCTTCCTTCCTTCCTTCCTTCCTTCTCCTTCCTTCCTTCCCTTCTGTCTCCTTCCTTCTGTCTCCTTCCTTCCTTCCTTTCTTCTTCCTTCCTTCCTTCTTCCTTCCTTCCATCTCGTTCCTCCTCTACTATCTCCTTCCTTCCTTCTTCCTCCCTTCTCCTTCCTTCATTCCCTTCTGTCTCCTTCCTTCCTTTGTTTCTTCCCTCACTGATTGTCAATGAGTGGGATTCAAGTGGACATCATGATATTCTCCACAGTACCATAACCTGCAGCTGTAGGGCACAGACTAAGCCATAGCCTTTTGGGAAATCATTTCCAAAGGATTAAAATATCATGCCATTATTTTGCAATTTCTAGTCTTATGGGGATGTTTTTATTACTGACGGTCCCCTTGAACTTTCAGGTGATTTCTTCCAGGATCACACCCGTGTTTCTGGATGTTGCTGTGTGTTCTGCTTGTTTTGTAGCTCCACCTCTTTTGTTTTGCTCCAAATGATTTCGAACAGGAAGGATTATCATTGACGGCATTGACATTGCAAAGCTGCCTCTCGATCTGCTGCGTTCCAGGCTCTCTATAATCCTCCAGGATCCTATCTTGTTCAGCGGTTCGATTCGGTAAGTTCTTGTAGCTCAAGAGAATTAGCTGTTTTTATGGACCCAGGAATTTGGTAGAGCAGAGATTCCCCCGGGTCTGGTCCTGCAGTGAATTCATCAGATCCTTTTCTATGTGTGTGCTTTTGAATGTTGTCACTTACAGCTTCAACTGCTAAAAATGGAAAGCTTACCAGAAAATTCTGGCATGGACAAACCCTGGTGTGAGCTTGCTCAGTTTTATGTAACAGTGCCTAGAAATGTACCATTCACATGACTCCTCACTGACATTGTCATGATACTAATCCAGTGTTTTCTGTAAATACAACAGATTCTTCTCATTAGGGTATACAATAGGTGGATTTTTTGAAGGGGTTTTTTTTAGACAGTTGTTGGCACCAGGAGCCCAAAAGTGGACATTTTAATGCAAAGTTACCTTCAGTCTTGACTGCAGTGTGATTTATTTTTGGTGCCAGAAGCTGCCCTGGACATTTGAGATCATAGTGGATAAGGTGAATGATAATACCAGTAACAAAATATGAGTTGGAAGGGACATTGCAAAATATGAGTTGGAAGGGACACTGCTCAAGCATGATGTGATGTAGAAGTTGAGTTTGAGGATTTTGGAGGACAGAGCAATTGATCAGAGGAATGGCTTACCTTCAAAAGTTGTGGATCCTTCACCACCAAAATGAAGATTAAAAAAGAAAAAATAATCCAGGAATTTTATGGAAAACTTTATAGTCAAGAAAATATGTCAGAAGATATAATAAAACAATACTTAGAAAAGGCTGCATTATCTAAAATACCAGAAACAGTGAAAGCGATGCTAAATGAAAGAATAACGATGATGGAATTAACAGAAGCAATTAAGAGACAAAAAAACCAACAATAAAATATCTGGACCAGATGGGCTGCCAGCAGAACTTTATAAACATCTACAAGATACTTTAGGTCTGTCAATGCTGGAGGTCTATAATGAAGTTTTGTTAAAGACCAACCTCCCCAAAACCTGGTCAGAAGCAAATATGACCTTAATACCAAAAGAAGACTCAGATTTACAGCAGATAAAAAACTATAGACCAATATGATTATTAAATATAAATGACAAAAGTTGTGGATGCTCCATCACTGGAGATTTTTAAGAAAAGTCTGGACAGCCACTTGTTTGGAATGGTTCAGGGTCTCCTATTTGATCAGGAGGTTGAACTACAAGACTGCCAAGGTCCCTTCCAACTCTGTTATTTTAATTTCTTTTTATTTTCAAAAATGGAAGCTTAAGATATAGTTTACACTACTTTTTAAACTCAGAATGGTAGGTAAGCCACTAGTTTTCATCAAGAATGCCCAGGGTAGCTGCAGAGATGATGTCTGGGAAATTCACACAGTCCTGGGTAATCGTATTGCCCAATCCTGGTTTGTTTCATGGTTCAGGATTTCACACTGAAGAAACTTCTCCAGTTGTATTGACAGTTCCTGTGTGTTGTGGTTAGCCGGCAGCAGGTGCGGATGGCTGAGGAGAGCAAGGACTCAGATGAGGTGCCAGGACCATTAGGGAGTGGACTGCTACCTTCAGAGATTGTGGAGGCTGGCAGCAGCAATGAGAAGGTTCCCGAGGAGCCTGTGCCAAGTGTGTGTGCACGCAGGATTGCTCACAGGAAAGAGCAGCTGCAGCAGCACGGGCAACTCGAGAGTAAGGCTGCAAGGTAATGGCCCCTCCTTCAAGAAGATAAAAGCCAGCTGTGAAGTGAACGTTCTTTGCAGGAAGCAAAGACGTTTTGAAACTCAGCCTCATGGACATTACAGTTGGTATTTGAAAACTCTTGTGTTGTAAAATATTTCTTATCTGTTGTTTTTGGGCAGCCTTGCAAAAAAATTGGCAAGGCTCTTTCTTGACGGAGCTAATTAGTTGGAAGCAGCCTTTTATCTGTGAAGAAACAGGATTCATAGATGAAACATTAAAAGGTTGTGCTGCTGCCTTTGTCTTGTGTTTGCTCTCTTGGAACCAGGTTTGGGTCAGAACACTGTGTTTGATCAGCGCCAGGTGACTTCTGGCTTTGTGTCTCCTGAGGCTGACATTCCACTGGTTCATCTACAGCAGGTTCTTCGGAGTCTGAATCCTAGACCATGATAGTTTTTGGTGTTAGTCTTCTGAGTTAGGGAAGGGGTTGGAGAAGGGAAGTTCCTACAAAGCAGCAGATTCAAGTCATTTTGAGACTATATTCTGCAGCCAGGATGGGACAATAATAGGTTTTAGGTGTCCGTATCATCTCTCCTATCCCTTCACTTTCTCCCTTTAGGTAAAAGGTATCAAATGACTCTAGAGGAGTGATGGCGAACCTTTTTCTTGTGGTGTGCCGAAAGCGCACGTGCGTGTGCCAGCACCCACAATGCAATGCACCCCTCCCATGTATGTACACGCAACACCCCTGCCCTGCCCCCTTACTTCACTGCGCATGCACATGCTCCCAGCTGATTTTTGGCCTATTTGAGGCCATTTTCGCCCTCCCGGAGGCTCGAGGGAAGCCTCTGCAGCTTCGGGAGGCCGAAAAATGGGCCTTCTGGAAATACCGGAAGTGCCCATTTTCAGCCTCCAGAGGGCCTCTGGAGCCCGGGGGAGGCCATTTTTGCCCTCCCAGAGGCTTGAGGGAAGCCTCGGGAGCTTCAGGAGGCTGAAAATGGGCCTGTTTGGCACTTCCGGGATTTCCGGAAGGCCCGTTTTTCGGCCTCCTGAGGCTGCAGAGGCTTCCTTTGAGCCTCTGGGAGGACAAAAACAGCCTCAAACGGGCGAAAATCAGCTGGGAGGCGCACACATGCTGAGTGCAGGTATGTTTGGCTGGGGCTCGCATGCCATAGATTTGCCATCATGGCTCTAGAGAGTCCAGATTCAAATACAGGTAGTCTTTCAACTGAGCCTAAAATTTATGTCGCCAAGTGAAACATTTGTCAAATGAGTTTTGTCCCCTTTTACAACCTTTCTTGCCACAGTCGTTAAGTCAACCATTGTAGTTGTTAAGTTAGCAACATGGTTGTTAAGTGAATCTGGCTTTCCTGTCAACTTTGCCGGTCAGAAAGTTGCAAAAGGGGATCCCATGACCACGGAACAAGGCAACCGTCATAACTGTGAGTCAGTTGCCAAGCATTTGGATTTTGATCCTGTGACCATGGAGATGCTGCAATGGTCACAATTATGGAAAAACAGGGGGAGGGGGTAAATCACTTTTTTCAGTGCCATTGTAACTCTGAACAGTCACTAAATGAACTGTTGTAAGTCAAGGGCTACCTGTACACGTAATTGATTTGCCTATTTTAAAAGCCAAGACAAACTGATAGGCTAGAGGAAAACAGATATTAAACTCAGTGAGTGGATCATGAATTGACTGAAGCAATGGCTTTATCTAGAAAACTGAGATGTTAATTTGATTTCTAGTTCACAAGTCATACCTGCTGAGGTACATGGTTTTGTTTTAGCACTAGCACTAGCAATAACACTTAGACTTACATGCCGCTTCACAGTGCTTTACCGCCCTCTCTAAGCGGTTTACAGTGTCAGCCTATTGCCTCCAACAATCTGGGTCCTCATTTTACCCACCTCGGAAGGATGGAAGGCTGAGTCAACCTTGAGCTGGTGAGAATCGAACTGCCAAATTGCAGGCAGCCAATAGTCAGCAGAAGTAGCCTGCAGTACTGCACTCTAACCACTGCGCCACTGAGGTTTTGTTTTGTTTTTTCCATAGTTTTAATCTGGATCCCGAGTGCAAATGTACAGATGATACCCTTTGGGAAGCCTTGGAGATTGCTCAGTTGAAGAACATGGTCAAAGTCCTGCCTGGTGGACTAGGTGTGCATATCAAAACAACTTTCTATGCTAATTAGATCTGTTCGACCTGTTCGACTGACAAGCACACAGCAACCCTTGGGTTGTTATCTGAGTTGTAGCAAACTTTTTTTTTTTAATTACATTTATATGCCGCCCTTCTCCGGAGACTCAGGGCGGCTTACAATTTTTGGGATGCAACCCAGTGTGCTCAGCAATAGCCTTCATTCCACTGTATATGCCTGCTTATTACTAAGTGGCATTTTTACAAGGTCAGCTAATTGCCCCCAACAATCTTGGGTCCTCAATTTACCTACCCCGAGAGGATGGAAGGCTGAGTCAACCTTGAGCCTGGTGGGATTCGAGCCTACAGCAGTTGTAGGCAGCTGGAACTTAAGTGCAGGCAATTAACAGCCTGAGCCACCAAGGCTTGATTTATTTACCAAGTGACACCTATGGAAAAGAGTTGCAGTCACTCTTGCCTCTCTGGCGATTGACAGCACAAGGATGAAGACTTCTTATTCCGCCAAGCACCTCCAGCAATGAACGCCTTCTCGGGGCTCCAAGCCAACTCGCAAAGCCAGCTTTTAATAGCCTTTTGGAAGGCCAAAAGGATGGGAGAAGTTCTCACCTCCAGTGGTAGAGTGTTCCATAGAATGGGACCACCCTGGAAAAGATTCTTCTCCTTGATCCCACCTGGCAGAATTCCTTAGCAGATGGGATCCCTAGCTGGCCTCTTCCACTGGCACAAGTAGGGAACGTTGATCCCATTGGGGGTGAGACAGCTCTTCAAATATCTTGTTTTGATTCTAACTGTCTCATTCCCAGATGCTGTTGTAACTGAAGGTGGTGAGAACTTCAGTGTTGGTCAGAGACAACTCTTCTGTCTGGCTCGGGCTTTTGTGCGTAAGAGCAGCATTCTCATTATGGATGAGGCCACCGCTTCCATCGATATGGCCACAGTAAGTAGGTGTACTTACTTGTGGCCCTTGGTTACTCATATTGTGATGATCTGGGGCGTGGCACAAAGGCAATTCAGTCAAATAATAAGTAGGAGTCCCTTTATTTGCTCCAACTTTGTCCCCACTGTCCTGGTTACCTTCTGGACTGGAGAAAAACTCTCCCAGGAACAGCCTTTGGCTGCAGCGATTCAAGTCCAAAACGTTGTCAACAAAAACTGTAACTATAAGTCCAATCAAGGCAAAATGAGGTAATTAATCTGGCAGGGAAAGAGAAGGAATTCCAGATGTGAAGGAACGGCAGTAATTCAACCCAGTTGGGAGGATGCCAGGAACACAAGATAAATGCATGTTTGTTCCCAGCAGACACCACACTCAGCTTGCACCTCTTTTAAACTCTCTTCCCAGGTGTGGCTAATGAAGGGAATCAGAGCCCTTTCCTCCCCCATAAGCCACGCAACTCACGTTGCTCCCTTGTCCATTCCTCCCTGCGTGCCCTAGGATGAAGAGGTGTGGGCCTGGGTCTTCCTCTGAACTCCCTCTCCCTTGTTCTACCTCTTCCCTGCTCTGCCCAGCTGGACTTTGCCATTCCCCACTTTCCTCCACAGCCAACCGAGCCACACTCCCACTCCCTGTCAGCTGTTCATCTTTCTCCTCGGATTCAGACTCCAACAGGGGCATGACACATAATTTAATTTAATTTAATTTAATTTAATTTAATTTAATTTATTTAATTTAAGTTTAGTTTAGTTTAGTTTAAATTTAATTTAATTAATTTAATTAATTTAATTAATTTAATTAATTTAATTAAATTTAATTAATTAAATTTAATTTAGTTTAATTTAATTATGGGATTTCTGTGCCACCCTATCTCCCGAAGGACTCAGGGTGGCTTACAGCAATAAAAACAAGAATACAAAATGTAAAAAACTATTAAATAAGAAACCCCAATTACTCATATTAAAAAATTAAAACCTACAAACAATTTAAAAACAATTAAAAATTTTAAAAAACCTTCAGTCTAGGATGGCCGATCGAAAAAGCCATGTCTTCAGGTCACAACGTAAGGATCAAAGGTCAGGAGCCAACCGGAGCTCCACGGGTAGTTGGTTCCAAAGGGCGGAATTTTGTTTTCAATTCAATTTTTTTAAAAAGAGGATTCCTTTGGTAGGACACTGACCAGGCTGAGCTTGAAGGCAGGGTCAAATGCATGATTAATTTGGAGTCTCTACATCCCTGGAGGAAATTCAGGTCCACCCTCTCTTGAAGTCCAATGACTCTTATCTGATGCCAATTTGCCTTGACTATCAGTAAATTCTTGGGTATGGCTAGCATGAAATAAATTTGTACTGCTTTTGAACTCTATTCTGGTTCCTGACTTCTTGCATCTGACAAATGCTGGTTCCAGGTCTATTTCCCATCTTCCAACTTTAGATAGAGGAGTTTGAGGAGTTTGAGGAGTTTTCCATTAGTAACCCAAACGGAGATCAATCCATTCAAGTGTCTTTGAGATGAAGTCCCAAGCTGTCCTTGCTCTGAGTCAGAATGAGGCCTTCATTTCAGGCAGAGGATGATGGGAATGAGAACAGAGGTAAATTGATGAAGCATAGGAGAATGTGTCATGGGTCCTCTCACTTTAATGGATTCTCTTGGTCATGATGAAACATGAATCCTAACAAGAACTTTGGTGTAAATTCATTGGTCAATCTGGTCAACTTCTGGACATGGAATGTGAGGGTAGCCGCAATTTTTCCTTTGCTGTAGACCATGGATGTCCAAGCTTGCTAACTTTAAGACAAGGATCTTCAAACTTGGCAAGTTTAAGACTTGTGGACTTCAACTCCCAGAATTCCTGAGCTAACATGACTGGGGGAGGAATTCTGGGAATTGAAGTCCACAAGTCTTCAAGCTGTCAAGCTGTCAAGACCCCTGCTTTAAGACCTAGCTGGCTGGGTAATTCTGGAAGTTGAAGTGAACAGATCTTAAAGTTGCCAAGCTTGGACACTCCTGCTGTAGACATTCTTTGTGACCCAACAGGAGGAGTGCCCAAAAGTTCTTTTCCAAAAAGCAACTGGACTTCCTTGGTTTTTTCCCCCTTGAAAAGATATCAGAGGTATCTTTTGGTAACTCCTGTTTTTACTTTTTCCAGGAAAACATTTTGCAAAAAGTTGTAATGACTGCATTTGCGGATCGCACAGTTGTGACGATTGCTGTAAGTAGACATTTCCTAATGGGCTTCTTTTCCTACGCCATAAGATGATGAACCTTCTTCTCTAGAAGAAATTAAGGACATCTAAATTACAGAAATATTTGTTCACTCCTGTCGGTACCTAATCATGTCTTTGTTTGGACATCATTATACAAACTCCATATTTTAAAATGAAGACTCCAATGAGACAGACTCAAATCTTAGTAGCAATATAGACGTTAGCATACACAGAAATATCATCTTGGCAGAGTTATGGAAGTGGCTTGCCATTACCTGATGAATTTTGACTTCCCAGCTTAAGCTAGTTTACAGGACCTTGTCTGTTTGGTTACTTGAAAACCATTCTTCTACTGTACTTTACTTTTATTTTCATAATACTTCTACAGATCAGTGAAGTCTGCAGAGTAAACTGTAGTTTCCATTTGCATAAACTAGCCCAGCATGAAGATCAATGTAGAAAAAAATGGAAGCATTTTCTCAGGATCTTTATTTATTATTTGTTCTTGACCAAAGTAAAAAAGAAGAAAAAAGAAGAAAAAAGAAGAAAAAAAGGAGAAAAGGAGTGGAGTGGAAGGGGCAGAGAGGGGATAGGAGGGGAGGGGAGAGAGGAGGGGAGGGGAGGGGAGAGAAGGGAATGGGCAGAGGGTATGGGATGGAAGAGAAGGGAAGGGGAGAGAGGAGAGGACAGGAGAGGGGAGGGAGAAGGGAGCGGGATAGATAGGAAGAGGGAGAGAAGGAAGGAAGGAAGGAAGGAAGGAAGGAGGGAGGGAGGGAAGGAAGGAACGAAGGAGAGAGAGAGAAAGAGCTTTCTTGCAGAACGTTCTCTTAATTCTCTAGCCTACAGCCCAAGAATTTCCTGTGCTTCTCCTTCCAAGGGCTAATGAGGCCCGATCCTGCTTCTCAGCCCAAGGAAAGTCAGCTAGTTGGCCCTGCTGTGCCAGGTTCGCTATCCGGGGTCTAAAACTAGGCAAACTAGAGGTCGAGCCAAACAATCTCACTGCTCAGCCTGCTTCCCCGGTGGACAAAATGGGGTAGCTGGACAAGGAGAATGTGTGAATGAGCATCAGAGGGGGGAATCTGAAGTAGACCACTGGCCAACTTGCTCAACACCACCATAATTACGGCCGCTGGTTTCTACATTTGCACGTTTGCTTTCTATATTGTCCATCGGACCATTCTTTCTGTATCCTCTTTCTGGAATGTGTTCTCTTTCTGTTACTTCCTCTCTTTGCCTTTTTGCTTTTTCATTGCTTTTCCTTCCAGCACCGGGTCTCCAGCATCCTGGATGCCCACCTTGTCTTAGTCCTTTCGGATGGGGTGGTTGCTGAGTATGACTCAGCTGCCAATCTGCTCCTCAAGGAGGGTGGCCTCTTTGCCACTCTGGTGAAGACCAACAAATAGTTGCTCCAGCTCAGGATTCCTGCAAGATTTCTGGCTTTCTGGTACTGCTGTTTTCTGCTCCTTGTCTCTGCCCAAGTTCCAGGGGGTTATTCTTGGTCTCGGTTTAGCCTGGCACTTTCTGGCTTTTTCTAACTTGGCCAAGCTGACAGATCGGAAAGGGAAGGTTTATTATCACCGCACCAAAAACATGCCTGTGTTTACTCTTCCCCAACAAGCTTGAACAATTCAGGGGAGCAAGGAATTTTTTAAAAATGAAACTCTCCTTCAAGTCTAGCTCAACTCCTGGTGATGTCATGAAGACTTTCTTGTGATGCTTCTGGGCAGAAATATGGCAAGGGTTCCCCTCTACATAAATTACGGAGTTTTTTATTATTTCCAAATCTACTCTATGCCCTGTTGATTTCTGATTCAAGTACTAAAGGTAAAGGTTCCCCGCACATATGTGCTAGTTGTTTCCAGCTCTAGGGGGCGGTGCTCATCTCCATTACAAAGCCAAAGAGCCAGCGCTGTCCGAAGACGTCTCCGTGGTCATGTGGCCAGCATGACTAAACACCAAAGGCACAGGGAATGTTGTTACCTTCCCACCAAAGGGGTCTCTATTTTTCTACTTGCATTTTTACATGCTTTCGAACTGCTAGGTTGGCAGAAGCTGGGACAAGTAATGGGAGCTCACTCCGTTACACAGTGCTAGGGATTCGAACCAAACCTGGTTAGCTCCCAGACAAATGAAACTGAGCTGCCCCATTCTAAGGTGCCATACAATTTTTTTTTCACTCACCCAGACATTTGAGATCAGCAAAGAAGATTTCTTTGCAATTCAGCCTTAATTCTTTTATGTTAAGATGGGGTTGAGAGAAACTTAGGCTTTCAAGTTTATTTCAATAGCCAGTTTGGAATAGTGTTTAAGGTGCTGGCCTGGAACCCAAGAGAAACTCAAGAGACTTTGAGTTCCAGTCCTACCTTAAGCATGAGAGCCAAGTGGATGACTTTGGACCAGTCACTCTCAGCCCCATTCACCCCACAGGGTTATTGTGGGGAAAATAGAAGGAGGGATGAATATTAGGAAATTTTGGTGCCTTGAGTTACGGTACTTATCAAATAATAAAGGCAGAATAAAAATTAAGTAAATAAATAAAAAGAATAAAGCAATCTTCCATCGATCTTGATACTATCTGTTTCCTGACTTGCCTAACCTCAAACCATGAAAAACCAAATAATGCTCTACCCCCCCCTTTTTTTTTTTAATTGCAGCATCGAGTCCACACTATCCTGACTGCAGACATGGTCATTGTGATGAAACGAGGGGTCATTTTGGAAAATGACACACCTGAGAATCTGCTGGCCCAAGAAGATAGCATCTTCGCCTCTTTTGTTCGGGCTGATAACTGAGAAAGTCATATCACTGGCTTTTTTTCAATGCTGATTTTAAAAAAAATGAGAGAGAGGACTCTCCCCTCCCCTCTCCCCTTTATATAATGTATTATCACTGTATTTTTGTAAAACTCAAGTGCATGATGTAAGTCTCAAAGCAATAAATTCTTCACTAGAGACCCGAGAAAGCCTTTTGTATGTTCCTTCAACAGATCTTCTAGGATCATGTTGAGTATTTCATATCTCAAGAAAAGAGTCCTTAAAAGCAGGGGTCTCCAACCTTGGCAACTTTAAGACTTGTGGACTTCAACTTGAGCTTCCTGTTCCTGTGCAAGAACATGTATTCTATTGCCTGTTGTCAGACTCCCATGGGGCCATCTAGGGGTCATGTTTATCTGAGCTAAGTTTGGTTGAAGTTTGGACTGCTGGTGCAATGAAGGGGCATTGGGCAATTCCAACAGTGGCTGAGGACTGATCCTATCTTTGTTCAGACCTTGCTGCGGGGAATTTTTGACTACGAATAGAGCTACCTCTCTCTTAAGTGCTAACATCTGCTGAGGGCTATTAAGAAAGGTGGGGGCTGCTTTCTGTCTCCAAGAGCATGTTTCTCCATTTCTCCCTTTAGGGAAATATAATATTCTGCCTTTTCAATATTTCCTAAAATATTTCATTCTTCTAGGAGAGAGCTGGGTGACAACTTTCTACACACATTTGTTGGCAGGGGGATGTCTCTGCTTTTTAGTATGCTGTCTAGATTTGCATAGCTGTCCACCCCAGGAGCAAGCGTCTTTTAATTTCTTGGCTGCAGTCCCCATCTGCGGTGACCTTGGAGCCCAGGAAAATAAAATCTGTCACTACCTCCATTTTTTCCCCATCTATTTGCCAGGAATTGAGAGGGCCGGATGCCATGATCTTAGTTTTCTTAAGGTTGAGTTTCAAGCCAGCTTTTGCACTCTCCTCCTTTACCCACATCAAGAGGCTGTTTAATTCCTTTTCACTTTCTGCCATTAGAATGGTGTCATCTACATATCTGAAGTTGTTGACATTTCTCCCGGCAATCTTAATTCCAACTTAATCTCAATTGTCACCTTCTGCAATAGAGTACCTGCATTCCAAGCCCTATTCCAAGCCCTAGATATTGTCAATATATTCATGAACTGGAATAGAGCTTGGTAACAAGGTCAGCCAATGAATAGGCATAACAACTAAATCAGCCAAGGAGGGTAGTTTGGAAACTGAAACTAGAAGTGGCCTAGGCTGGAAACTGAAACTAAAAAAGTAGCCTAGGTGGGGCTCTGTGTTAAGCTTTGCAGCTCTGCAGCTATGTTGAGCTCTGAGTCTGTCTATTGAAGATGAAACTAAACTTGCCTGCTTGCTGAAGACTGGAGCTCTGCTCTGAACTTGCAACATGTTTCCGTCCGAGTTTGCTCCATGTTGGAGAAATCTACAACTGGTTTGTAAAATCTACTTATGTTTATAAAGATGTTAAATGAGGCATCAGCCATCTGTGTTTATTTTTCTGGCGCTGAATTATCGCTGCAAAACTCTCCATAGATATGGCATCTGAAAAGCCAGTTGGAAAAGATGGCGTTTGCTTCTAAGTCCCAGAGCCCTGCTAGAGTCACTTGGAGGGGGAGTTTGGACAAAGAACGGTCCTGCTCTGTGGTTTCCAAAGGCTGTGATATAATCTCAAAACCGCAACTGGGAAGCCAACATTTTATATGTAAAAAGCTGCTCCTTTGGGATGAAGCGAAAGCAGCAGCATTTTTGCGGTCCCTTTGGGAAAACACCAGCTTCCCATCTTAAGTTAAAAACAGGGCTTGCCAATTCTTCCTCCCCAGCTCATCCTTAAACTGACAACAGTGAATTCCTTCTAACTTTTTCCTCCTGGCTAGAGGAGTTCCGTTGCTAAAATGTAGTGCTTTCTGCCCTCATTCTCTTCAGCGCAATCCATTCAAATTAGAGCTAGGAAGAAGGCCTTTACTCTGACAAACTGAAAACGGCTGCAGAGCTTAGTCTGAGTCCACGAAGGACCAAAGGAGCAATGTTTCAAGACAGATTCTTGACTGCTCTT
Organism: Naja naja; assembly: GCA_009733165.1. NCBI lineage: Eukaryota > Metazoa > Chordata > Lepidosauria > Squamata > Elapidae > Naja > Naja naja. Next base: position 44,899,702 of record CM019154.1, read on the forward strand.
ACCAGGGTAAATGTTTATCTTTCCAAATATGGCTGGTAAGCTTTGCATGGGCCAAGTGAGGCTTGGTTGAGATCCAAAGACTGCTCTCCCTCACTCCCTCTCCACCCCCTAAGCACTAAGGGGTGGGGTGGGGATCAAAATTAGGCCTTATGCAACTGGCAAAACAGAAGGCTTGGTATTGGTAGAAAGTTAGCACCCACCTCTCTCCTAGAAGAATGAAATATTTTTAGGAAATATTAAAAAGGCAGAATATGTTCTTGGAGGGAGAAAGCAGCCTCCCCACCTTTTCTTACTATCCCGCAGCAGATGTCAGCACTTAAGAGATAAAGAGATAGATAGCTCTATTCACAGGCAAAGCAAATACTGCAAGCAGGAATACATTCAGGGCAGGATATTTTGAAATTCCCTGCAGCAAAGTCTGAACAAAGGCAGAGCGATAGGATTAGCCCTCACTCAAGATCCAAAACAGGAAAAAAATCCATTAAGCCACAATCGGAATTAACCAACATCCTTTCAGAACACAAGCCTTCATTGCCTCGCTCTCACAAACTTCAACCAAACCTGAGAGCTCAGACAAACTTCTAGGATTTGTACTTTGCATATACAGCCAGCTATGACCCCCTACATAAACCCTACATGGCCCCATGAGAGTCTGTCAGCAGCCAATAGAATACATGCTCTTGCACAGGAATAGGAAGCTCAAGTTCAAAGCCCAAGAGAAGGTATAAAACCCCCTCACTCTCAACTCCATGTGGTCAGCTGCCCAGAACCATGTGGTTCTGCTTCATCACCATCTTTCCAATCAGACTCCATGTTTCCAGTGTTTTTCTCCTGGCTTAGAACTGAACCAGATGGATATTTCTTCCCACAGTACAATTTCAAGACGGGATTGATCAAGGCTTTGAGTTTTGCTCCTGAATCCACTTCAATTTTCCAAATAGTTCATTGAAAAACTCATGAACATTCACAGCTTGCCCTCAGAAGTGGTGGGCAGTCCAACACCGGAGGTTTTTAAGAAGAGATTGGACAACTATTTATCGTAATGGTATAGGGTTTCCTGCTTGAGCAGGGGGTTGGACTAGATGACCTCCAAGGTCCTTTCCAATTCTGTTATTCTGTTGTGTATATTTTTTTATTTAAATTCTTTCACCAAATGTACTGGCCCAAACAGTGTTTTCTTAAGACTTTTTCTGATCACCCACATGTTTGAGTTGGGAACTGCATTTACAAGATTCAAAAACATGTCACTATTGATATGTAACACTTACAATATCTGCATAAGTTCAAAAAATATGAACTGGGTTTTTATTCCCATATGAATTGCCAGAACTGAAGGGTGGTTAGGCAATAACCAGTTCCTGATAATCTTCTGCACAGATTTTAGTTCAGGTAAAAATCTAAAGCGGATTCTGACAAAAATGTGGAATTTATTATACTAATTCAGTGTGGCTCAATCGGTAAGTTGTGCCTGAGTCCTTGCGACCCCTCATTCTTACCAAATTTAACAAGGGCAACTGCATTGTAATTTATGTGTAATTAATATACAAGCCATTTGTGTTGCTGTTGTTGTTCAGTCACTCTCAGAATCTCCCATATTTCCCCAAAATTCATGTTTATTGAATATGACACTATCTAACCAAAGGTGGTATTCAGCAGGTTCTGACCAGTTCTGGAGAACCGGTAGCGGAAATTTTGAATAGTTCAAAGAACCAGCAAATCCCACTTCTGACTGGCCCCGCCCCATCTATTCTCTGCCTCCCGAGTCCCAGCTGATTGCCTGGGTCTTCTTTGGTTGCCCTGCACAGGAGGACGGAGCTGGAAAGCAGGCTAGTGGGGTGGAGAGGGAATGGGATTTTGCAGTATCCTTCTCCCAGCAGTGGGGAGGGAATGGGGATTTTACAGTATCCTTCCCCTGCCACACCCACCAAGCCACGCCATGCCCACCAAGCCACGCCCACAGAACCGGTAGTAAAAAAGTTTGAATCCCACCACTGTATCCCATCTTGTCCTCTGCATCTCCTTCTCTTTTTGCGTTCCATTTTTCCCAACATCAGGGTCCAGTGACTCCTCCCCCCCCAAAAAAAATGGGGGTTCGGATGCTTTTGGCATTTGAGAAGGTGCCATGGACGTTTTCAAAAACATTTTCCATGAGCGGGTCCTGATCATTTACGAAAGGGCTGCCATAATGAGTGTGAGCAATCGCTAAACGCCATTTTCCCAGAAGGTAAATGACGTGACTCTTTTTAGCTCTGCTTCAAGTCAATGGGTTGCTCTTCTGCTTCACTAGTTTATCATCCTTTAGGAACAGGAGATGGCCAAAACAACATACAGATTTAAAGCCTGGAATATTTTTATTGGGGATTTTGCCTGAGAACAACAACAAAGCATTTTATTATTATTAATAATAATAATAATATTAATATTAATACAATCTGAAAGCATCAATTCTTCAGCCCTCAGCCTTCCTTATGGTCCGACTCTCACAGCCTGTACATTACAAAATCTGCCTTAATTGGTTTGCTTGAATACTATAGAGGATTGGACTAGATGCTCCTTGAGGTCCCTTCCAATGCCATAATTTTATGATTCATAATCTTACTCTAACCAGCGGCCAGACTGATGATTGCTTGACAGATTTCTTCACAAGTTTTGGGTCAATGCAAATATTCTATCTAGATTCTCTTTCTCCCTCCCCACCCCATCTCTCTCTATCTCTCTCATCTCTATCTCTCTTTCTATGTCTATATCTCTCTGTTTGTCTCTTGCTCTCTCTCATTCTATCTATCTATCTTTCTTTCTATCATATATCTTTCTATCATCTATCTATCTATCTATCTATCTATCCATCTATCCTATGTATCATCCTCTATTCTTCAGCCAAACCCCCAAACTATTAGAATTTCTACCAGGAAGAGTAAACATTGGAATTTAACATAAGACATGTGAGATTTTCTTTTGCATATGATAGATAGATGATAGATAGATAGATAGATAGATAGATAGATAGATAGATAGATAGATACTGTATGACTGTAACTTTGTTGCTTGTATCCTTACAATCTATATTGACTGTTTCCTAGTATGATTTGATTGCTTATTGTACCCTATGACTTATTAAGTGTTGTACCTGATGATTCTTGACTCTTGATAAATGTATCTTTTCTTTTATGTACACTGAGAGCATTTGCACCAAGACAAATTCCTTGTGTGTCCAATCACACTTGACCAAGAAAGAATTCTATTCTATTCTGTTCTGTTCTGTTCTGTTCTGTTCTTCCGTTCCGTTCCATTCCATGATAGATAGATAGATAGATAGATAGATAGATAGATAGATAGATAGATAGAATGAGGAATAGTGAAATTAGATTTGCAGGGATGTAAATTTCCATTAAGCAGAAGATGCAGGCTGCCAGAATTAAAACACTTCGTCCATTCCAGACACTGGGAAAATATCAAAGTTTTGTTAAGTACTGATTAGCTTTGTTTTATTTTCCAGTGATGTCTGGCACGTATACTTCTCCTGTCTCTGACGCATTTTTTTCAGGATGTGTTCAGCAGAAAGAAAAGGAGCACATACACAAATTGAGATCAAGGGTACATCAAAATATTTTGGTAACTTTCCAACTGTAATAAGTTGAAAGTGATACATATTGTTGTTGCTTGATTTGTCATGTGGGTTACTCTGAGAAAGTCAGACACTTCCGGAAGTTGGAGAGGGCTTCTGTTACAGATTTCAAGCCATCTGCTTTGAGGGTTGGTAATGTAAGTTAACTCAATCATAGGTCTGTTCAGTAACCCCAATTCCACACCAGACACTAAAGTATAAGGTAACCATGATGGTTACCATACGCTAGAAAAAAATGGACTGGCATTTACACAACACCCTAAAATTGTTTGGCAGTGTCTTTTTTTAAGATTCAGACAATAGAATGACCTATAAACCAACAAACCAAGATTTTAAATCTAATATTCATTTTTAATTAAAAAGCAATCAAACAGGCTAGGTTCCCATAACACTAAAGGTGGTGAAGAATTTAAGTGCCTTCCTAGGGCTCAACCCCACTGAGAGCCAGATCTATGAAATTTGCAAAAAGTCTTCCTTCAACAAGATGAAAACCAATGCAGAAAAAGAAAATTCTGATCAAAACCACACAGTCTGTGTACTCACTTCCAACTGGAAATTGATATTCCAAAAAGGTAATTTGAAGAGTGAACTCTACTCTACTCTACTCTACTCTACTCTACTCTACTCTACTCTACTCTACAGGGACATGCTGCTGTACCTTTTCATTATTTAAACACAAAGACTTTCAAAAACAGGTACTAGATTGGTTTTCTGAATCCATTCCTTAATATCAATCAAAATCAAGATCATGTGAGGTACTAATACTCTACTAACACTTTACAAAGAGTAAGACCACCCCTAGAATACTGCACCCAGATTTGGTCACCACGTTATAAAAAGATGTTGAGACTCTAGAAAAAGTACAGAGAAGAGCAACCAGGATAATTAGGGGACTGGAGGCTAAAACTGGAGGAATGGTTGGCAGGAACTGGACATGGCTAGTTTAGTGAACAGAAGAACGGGGGTGGGGGAGGCGACGGACATGATAGCAGTGTTCCAATATTTGAGGGACTGCCACAGAGAGGAAGGGGTCAAGCTATTTTCTAAAGCACCCAAAGGCCAGACAAGGAACAATGGATGGAAACTGACCAAGGAGAGATTCAACCTGGAAATAAGGATAAATTTTCTGACGTGAGAGAAATCAACCCATGGAACAGAAGTTGCCTTCAGAAGTTGTGGGAGCTTCATCACTGGAGGCTTTCAAGAAGAGATTGGACTGCCATTATGTCAGAAATGCTGTAGGGTCTCCTGCTTGGGTGGAGGGTTGAACTAGATGACCTATATATGGTTCCGTGTGTGTGTGTGTGTGTGTGTGTGTGTGTGTGTGTGTGAAAGATCTCCATTGCACCTCTGCAGCCTAAAATCAGATAATTTTAAAGCTTAATATATATTGCTTAAATCTTAGTATATAAATCCTGCTTAAACCTTCAGACCCAGCCAAGGTCACCAAGATAAACTAGTACTCCCTGCGTAGAACACAGCTGGAATCACCTCTGCTTTGGGCAAACCTTGAGCTGGGACAGGGCCTCCCCAAGCAAAGGAAAGAAAAAAAGCCCCAGTTTCTTCGTTTCTTAGAGAGACCAGCCACTAATTCTATCAACTGGCTTTTTAAAAACCCAAGAGCCGATTCTGTGGAGTTTCCTAGGGTTGAAATCTCCCCCAGTGCTTTTTGGCTCTCTTTCTCCTTCTGGAGCTCTCCCCCCTCCCCAATTCCTCGCCTTTTCGTTGCGTCACTTGAATTTTGGACCCCAGCCAGTCTCCCTCCGCCTTCCCTGCTCCTTTCCTCTGTCCCATCCCCAAGCTCAGAAAATGCAGAAAAGTTCCCTTCGCAAGAGAGGGCGCGATCTCGCTCGGCCGAGGCAGCAACCGTAGGACCCTTCGCGCCCGCTGCCTCGTTCTGCGCCCGGCCAGGCGTCCCAAAGCGGGACAGGAGCCGCTCAGCCTACCACCACCCTACTCCTGCGACCTGGCGCGTCTGCTCTCCACCCTTCGTCGCTCGGAAATCACCGGTCCGGTTGGGAGCCAGAGCGGTTTCCAGCGACTGTCTCCTTTCTCCCCTTGCGATCCTTGTCTCCTTCCTCGCCTTGTTGCGCATCCGAGGATCTCCCCTGCGCCCATGGCAGCGCGCAAGATTTGGCCCAGCTGACTGCAGGCTTTTGCCGTGCTTCTTGGTAAGTGTCCCGTTTCCTTCTTTGGACTTGGAAAGCAACAAAGATGGTAAAAATGACTGGAGGCTCTAACCTGTACGATGAAGGGTTGCAGGTGCCAAAAAAAAAGCCAACACAGTTCTAAGCTGCATAAACAGAGGGATAGAATCAAGGTCACCTGAAGTGTTAATACCACTCTATAAAGCCTTAGTAAGACCACACCTAGAGTACTGAATCCAGTTTTGGTCACCACAATGTAAAAAAGATGTTGAGACTCTAGAAAGAGTGCAGAGAAGAGCAACCAGGATGATTAGGGGACTGGAAGCTAAAACATATGAAGAACGGTTACAGGAACTGAGCTTGGCTAGTCTAGTGAAGAGAAAGATCAGGGGAGACATGACAGCAGCCTTCCAATATTTGAGGGGCTGCCACAAAGAAGAGGGGGGTCAAGCTATTCTCCAAAGCACAAGAAGTCATGACAAGAATCAGTGGTTGGAAGCTAATCAAGGAGAGAAGCCAGCTGGAACTAAGGAGGAATTTATTGACAGTGAGAATAACTAACAGTGGAACAGGTTGCCTCCAGAAATCGTGGGCACTCCATCCCTGGAGGTTTTTGAGATTGGACAACCATCTGTTTGAAATGGTACAGGATTTCCTGCCTGAGCAGGCAGCTGGACTAGAAGACCTCCGAGGGTCCCTTCCAACTCTGTTATTCTGTTATTTTGCTCCTAGAAAAACAAAACAGAAAGGAGCCCTTTGGTCCGGGCTTCAGCGAGTTAGTATAACTTTGGATGCCACGTCTCTATGGAGATTCTCGGTCCTCCAGGTTTTCAAGGTGTTTTAAGAGGACTGGTTTTTTTCTCGAAGACGTTTCGCTTCTCATCCAAGAAGCTTCTTCAGATGAGAAGCGAAATGTCTTCAAAGAAAAACCAGAAAGTCCAGTTGCCTCTTGAAAAAAAGCACCTTTGGGGTTTGCATGCCATAGTTGCTTTTCCAGACAGTTCTTCCCTTCACCAGAGGGGTTGGGCTAGAAGGCCTCTAAGGTCCCTTCCAAAGCTATTATTTTATGTTCTGTAGGTTCCCCGTCCCAATGTCATGTTTTTGCAAGCCTTGCTCAGTTGCTCCAGCAGGGCTCAAAATTCTTTGGTGTGTGTGTGTGTGTGTGTATTTGGCCTGGAAGGATCTCTCCTTAATCTCAGATCTGGGTCTGAGCTGCTGTAATAAATTAAGGAATTAAAGCAAGGTACTTGGGACGTGCTGGGAAAACACACTCTTGCTCTGTTTCAGGACTATCACTGAAGCAAACTTTATCTCAGCCTTCCCAGGTTCTAAGGCTAAGCCCCATCTCCCATTAAATCCTGTTTCATTCTAAGAAGTGTTTCTAATATTGCCAACGTGGAGTGATTTCTTTTTTTAAAAAGTTCCTTAGTGCATCACACATCAAATGTTTTATTAATACTTTATTCCAAATTTCAATGGTTAAGACATGGATGTTTTATAAATATATATATAAATGTTACCCACTTGATGTAAGACATCAGCAGTGGGGGAATTGTTTTTATTGGGAAATAGTTCCTTTCAAAGGTTGAAAGCAAGCTCCCAGATCAAGCAGGACTTCTTGTCTTTCATGGACTTCACAAAGTTTGGGATATAGGTTCTCCTGCTGGAGCAGGGGACTGGACTAGAAGACCTCCAAGGTCCTTTCCTTCCAGCTCTATTCTATTCTATTCTATTCTATTCTATTCTATTCTATTCTATTCCATTCCACTCCATTCCATTCTATTGGCTGCCTTAAGATATTCCCTCTCCTCTGCTGCCTCCTCCCATATCAGCTGGGTTCATGGGAGGACTAGTCAAAAGAGTCAAAATGGCAGCTGCAACCACATGGTCAAACCCCCCCGTTTTTCCCCCCATGTAGATGGCCCTGCCCATTTCCTAGGGCAGAGGTCCCCAAACTTGGCAACTTTAAGACTTGTGGACTTCAACTCCCAGAATTCCTCAGCCAGCTGGCTGAGGAATTATTCTGGGAGTTGAAGTCCACAAGTCTTAAAGTTGCCAAGTTTGAGGACCCCTGTCCTAGGGTGATTCCTCCTACCCCCTTCTCTTCCTCTCTCCCCTTGACCCGTTTCTTTCTCCCACATTGCCAAGTTTCGTTTTGCTTTTGCTCTTCTTCTCCAAGCAACCTTCTGTGCCGTCGCTTGCTTCCTCCCACCATGGATGGTGGAAAAGCCTTCAAAAGCACCATAAAGTGTTGCCTGACCCTGCAGTTTCTCCAGACATATTGAAGAAAAAAGAGGAGGAAAAGAAGAAAGAAAAGAAGAAAAGAAGAAAGAGGAGGAAGGAATAAAAATAGTCCATGTTGAACTGTAGGGCACAGTCGAACATCAGCTCAGGAAATGTCATAAAGTGTTTTATGATCATAACCAATACAGGATAACAGAGCTGGGAGGGAATTTGTAGGTCATCTAGTCAAACCCCCAACCCGCCACCCAAGCAGACCCTACACCATTTCTGACAGAAGGCCCCAAGTCTCAAAGTTGCCAAGTTTGAGGACCCATGTCCTAGGGTGATTCCTCCTACTCCCTCTTCTTGAAAGTCTCAAGTGATGAAGCTCCCACAACTTCTGAAGGCAACTTCTGTTCCATGGGTTGATTGTTCTCACTGTCAGAAAGTTTCTCCTTATTTCCAGGTTGAATCTCTCCTTGTTCAGTTTCCTTCCATTATTCCTTGTTTGGCCTTCAGGTGCTTTGGAAAACAGGTTGACCCCCTCCTCTCTGGCAGCCCCTAAGACAGTGTAACACTGTTAACCTGTCTCTCCTGGTCCTTCTCTTCACTAGACTAGCCATGCCCAGTTCCTGCAACCGTTCTTCATATGTTTTAGTCCGTACTCAATGAGTAGTCCTTAATGGGTCTAAGTCTACATGGAGGGAAGTAAGCAGTGGGGTGCCACAAGGTTCCGTCTTAGGCCCAGTACTCTTCAATATCTTCATTAATGACTTAGATGAGGGAATAGAAGGGGAACTTACCAAATTTGCAGATGATACTAAGCTGGCAGGAATAGCTAACACCCAAGAAGATAGGCTCAAGATCCAGATGGATCTTGACAGACTAGAACACTGGGCCGTATGTAACAAAATGAAATTCGATGTAGAGAAAAGTAAAGTCCTACTCTTAGGCAAGAAAAACCAAAAGTACACATATAGACTGGGTGAAACCAGGCTCAATAGCAGTAACTGTGAGAGGGATCTTGGAGTCTTAGTGGACAACCAGCTAAATGTGAGCTAGCAGTGTGCAGCAGCAGCCAAAAAAGCTAATGCAAAAAAGGTAATGTATTAACAAAGGGATACAATCAAAATCAAGGGAGGTACTAATACCACTCTATAAAGCCTTAGCACTCCTAAAACCTAGAGGACTGCATCCAGTTCTGTTCACCACATTACAAAAAAGATGTTGAGACTCTAGAAAAAGTACAGAGAAGAGCAACCAGGATGATTAGGGGACTGGAGACTAAAACATATGAAGAACGGGTTGCAGGAACTGGGCTTGGCTAGTCTAGTAAAGAGAAGGACCAGGGGAGACATGATAGCAGTCTTCCAATATTTGAGGGGCTGCCACAGGGAGGAAGGGGTCAAGCTATTTTCTAAAGTGCCTGTAGGCCAGACAAGGAATAATGGATGGAAACTGAACAAGGAGAGATTTAACCTGGAAATAATGAGAAACTTTCTGACAGTGAGAACAATCAACCAGTGGAATACCTTGCCCTCAGAAGTCATGGGAGCGTCATCACTTGAGACTTTCAAGAAGAGATTAGACTGCCATCTGTCAGAAATGGTGTAGGGTCTCCAGCTTGGGTGGGGGGTTGGACTAGATGACCTACAAGGTTCCTTCCAACTCTGATTATCTGTTATCTAGTCTCCAGTCCCCTAATCATCCTGGTTGCTATTCTCTGCACGCTTTCTAGGGCTCAACACAGTGGTGGGATTCAAATTTTTTTACTACAGGTTCTGTGGGTGTGGCTTGGTGGGCGTGGCAGAGGACAGATACTGTAAAATCTCCAGTCAGAGGTGGTATTTGCCGGTTCTCGGAACTACTCAAAAATTCCACTACTGGTTTTCCAGAACTGGTCAGAACCTGCTGAATACCACCTCTGTCTCAACATTTTTTTTATAGTGTGGTGACCAAAATGGATGCAGCATTTTAGGTGTGGTCTTATTAAGGCTTTATAGAGTGGTATTAATACCTTACTTGATCTTGATTCAATCCCTCAGTTAACGTAATTTAGGATTGCATTTGCTTTTTTGGCTGCTGCCACACACTGCTGACTCATATTTAGTACCATGTTTATGTCATAAACTGTTTTATAACATTTGCCAAATTTCAATTCCATGTGAGTTGTGAATTGAAATTTTGGATGCATTCTATAAGTTAGGCCACTTGAGTTATCTTGGTTCAAAAATGTGGACTTTATAATGCAAGTTTTCACCCAGTTAAAGGTTTCAAGAACAAGAGTTTTAGTAGTATATATTTATGATGTCATTAACATCCATTTTATATGATAACTCACCCAGGAATGAAATTCACAGCACAGAATAAAAATGTCTGCAAAGAAAGACGAGTCAATTAAAAAAAGTAAGGGAAGTCCTGTAGTCTATATTCAAGAAAAGAACACAGAAAAATCACAGCCCAGAACTGGAAATATTTGTATAGATGAGCATTTCTCAACCTTGGAAACTTTAAGATGCTTGGACTTCAACTCCCAGAATTCCCCAGCCAGCATAGCCCAGGTGGTGAGGGAATTCTGGGAGTTGCAGTCTGCACAGCTTAAATTTGCTAAGGTTGACAAAAATACTGGCATAGAGATTATAATTATTCTCAAGCAGGAATTAACTATGATCTCTTTGGAATCTATTTCTTAGCTTTGTCATCTTAGCTTGCAGCAGAAAAAGGGAAGAAAAAGATGAAGATGTATCTTTTTTTTTCTCGTTGCAGGATTTGAGAAAACTAAAAGGAGTCTTTTGTATGTCAGTTGTTGGGCAATGGTGGCAGGAAGATGTTGGCCAGGAAAAGCATTATCCCAGAAGAATATGTTCTTGCCCGCATTGCAGCTGAGAATTTGGGCAAGCCACGCATTCGAGACCGCCAACGCAAAGCCCGCTTCATCGCCAAAAATGGGGCTTGCAACCTAGCCCACAAGAACATCCGTGAGCAGGGACGTTTCCTGCAAGACATCTTCACCACCTTGGTGGACCTGAAATGGCGCCACACTCTGGTGATCTTCACCATGTCCTTCCTCTGCAGCTGGCTGTTCTTCGCCATGATGTGGTGGCTGGTGGCTTTCTCCCATGGAGACATGGACAAGCCTTGCAGCACTGAAGACTTCAGCAAATGGAAACCATGCATCACCTGTGTCAGGTAAGGAGACAAGCCTTGAAGAGGAGATGCTGGAGGCCATGACTGCAGGCTGTCAACTCTAAAGCGAACCTGGCTGAAGTATCTTGGGCTGCCTTGTAGTTGCCATAAAACCCCGAGAGGGGGAAGGGAGGGAGGAAGTAGATAGACCGGCTAACAGTCAAAACAAAAAGTTTTCTTGTGGGAACCAAGGTCATCTCAACAGGTGCCAGTTTGAAGGAGAGGAGTGACCAAGCAGCCTGCCAGCTACTTTCATTGGATAATGTGACCAGTGACACCTGGGAGCGGGGGAAATTTGCTCTTTTAATTAGGGGAAAACCATGGGAATTTTTAGAGTTGTTTTTCACCAATATGATGTATCCAACAAACATGCTCTTTGAGGAATCTACCTGCCTGGGGGTTCTGCTTTTTGTGGATGCATTACTCAGAATGCTGACAGAGACATGCAAACAAATCCAGAACTTCATAAATACAGGTAGTCCTCGACATATGGCCACAACTGAGGCCAACATTTCTGTTCCTAAGCAAGGGAGGTTCTTAAGTGAACTTTTGCCCCATTTTATGACTTTTCTTTCCACAGTTGTTAAGTGAATCACTGCAGATGTTAAGTTTGGAACACGGTTGTTGAGAGAATCTGGCTTCCCCATCAGAAGATTGCAAAAGGGGATCACACGATCCTGGGACATTGCAACGTCAAAAATATGAATCAGTTGCCAAGCATCCAAATTTTGATCATGTGACCATGAGGATGCTCCATTGGTCGTAAGCGTGAAAAGTCATGTCACTTTTTTCAGTGCTGTTGTAACTTCAACTAATGGTTGGAGGTTGAGGACTACCTATATACTGTATAGTTTATTCACATAAAATGTTAAGGACCATAAATTACTAGCCCAATCTTGGCTTGATCTGATGTGTTGTGTGAACCCATGTATACAATGTAGAATCAGAGTTTTCAGTTGATTTGACCAACCTTATTGTCAGCTTTGAAAGCCATATTGAAATCAGATGTTCCCATGCTGACACATCTGAGTCTGGGAAAGTGGAATATATTGGAGTATATCTAGTTAGACATAATAACATTCTTTTTCTGATTCAAAATCAGGTTGTGTTGCACATAACTGAGAGGAAGTCTTGCCTGGGGATGGATGGTGATTGGGCCATGTGATCGATGATGGATGCAGGGGATGGACTTTGTAGTTTTTACTTATTGTAAGGAAGCCTGGAACTTTCAGATTCGGGATTCCACAGTTGTGCCAGTTACTATCCAAATAAAAGGAACTATTGAGAGATGTCTGTCTCGGAGTTATAGGGTGGAATGCTGACACTTATAAGCATGCTTTCACAATGGAAAATAACTGATTTATTTCTGTATTTTATAACCATATTCCACTTTTTTCCGCCTTTCCAACAGGTCCTTCATCTCTGCTTTCCTCTTCTCCATTGAGGTCCAGGTGACCATTGGTTTCGGTGGAAGGATGATGACCGAGGAATGTCCCATAGCCATCAGTGTTTTGATCCTCCAAAACATTGTGGGCTTGATCATCAACGCGGTCATGTTGGGTTGCATCTTTATGAAAACCGCCCAGGCCCACCGGAGAGCTGAAACTTTGATCTTCAGCCGGAATGCGGTCATCACTGTCCGTAATGGCCACCTGTGTTTCATGTTCCGTAGGGGACCTGAGGAAAAGCATGATCATTAGCGCCTCAGTACGAATCCAGGTTGTCAGGAAGACCACCACTCCAGAAGGAGAAGTCATCCCAATCCATCAGCTCGATGTTCCAGTAGACAATCCTCTTGAAAGCAACAACATTTTCCTGGTGGCTCCGTTGATCATTTGCCACGTCATTGATAAGCGGAGTCCTCTTTATGACATCTCTGCCAACGACCTGGCCAACCAAGACCTAGAAATCATTGTCATACTTGAAGGTGTCGTAGAAACCACTGGAATCACCACCCAAGCCAGAACGTCCTACATATCAGAAGAAATCCTCTGGGGCCATCGCTTTGTGCCCATCGTCACGGAAGAAGAAGGGACTTACGCTGTCGACTACTCCAAATTTGGCAACACCAGCAAAGTCGCGTCACCCCGCTGCAGTGCCAAGGAGCTGGATGAGAAGCCTTCTATTCTCATCCAGACCCTCCAGAAAAGTGAGCTGTCCCACCAGAACTCTTTGAGGAAACGTAACTCCATGCGAAGGAATAACTCCATGCGGAGGAATAATTCCATCAGGAGGAATAACTCTTCCTTCATTGTGCCTAAAGTCCAGTTCATCACGCCTGAAGGCAACCAGAACACCATGGAAACATGACAGAGCCAAGCAGTCATGTGCAGAGTGTCAAGGCTCCAACAATACACCCCCATTGGAATCATAAGTCTCTAGCTGCATGTCTCAGAGTAAAAAAAAAAAAGATTTATTAGAAGTGACCATATCAGCATTACCTGGTTGCAGCCAACTCTAAGACACATCATTCATTTCATTCTTGCCCTGGTCTTCCCCCCACCCCCTGGATGTATATTCTCCAATGGGACACATCCATAGCCAAGAGTCATCAATCATGCTCTCCAGTAATAATCTTGCGTGCCAACAGCTTCAGCTGCCTAGCAATTATCTGAAGCATTTCAGGAATGCACTACTTTCCCCCACTCCCTTTCTGTTGGCAACTAAAAAGACTGAAGAAGTTTGTTTGTTTTTTAGTTGACACAGAGGTCCTGCAAAAACAGGGCTTTACCTTTGTTATAATATTAGTATTAATTTGATATCAACATTTAATAGATATTAAGGGTTATTTATTATATGCAGACATCAGATCAAACCAGAGATAGGTTGTAGTTGAGTCCATTATCAGTGTGTGGGCCAACGTTTGCATGATTTGAGGTTGAGATGCTACGGCTAGTCCTCAACTTACAACCACAACTGAGGCCAAACTTTCTGTTTTTAAGCAAGACCGTTATTAAATATTGCCCCATTTTATGAACTTTCTTGCCACAGTTGCTAAGTGAATGATACTTTCATTAAGTGGATCTGGCTTTCCCCACTGACTTTGCTTGTTGGAAGCCAACTAGGAAGGTTAGAGGTAGTGATCCCATGACCCCGGGACAGTGCAACCATCATAAATATATGTCAGTTGCCTAAGCACCTGAATTTTGATCATGTGACTGTGGGGATGCTGTGATGGTCGTAAGTGTGCAAAGATCATAAGTCACATTTTTTCAGTGCCATTGTAACTTGGGTCACTGAACGAATGTGTCAAGCTCAAAGCGTGCTTATTCTGTTACAACCATTATCGCTTCTCAACTTGCCAAAGGATTAGGGAAGGGAAGGGGGAGATCAGTGGTGGGATTAAAATATTTATACCACCGGTTCGGTGGGTGTGGCTTGGTGGGCGTGCTTTGTATGCGTGCAAACACTTTGCATGCACGTGCGCACCAATCATGCACTTTGCGCAGGGGCAGAGGCGTTCTAACTCACCTCTTGCAAGCCTGCATGATCCTGATCGCTTCAGCAGCTGTCATGCGGCACTCTTCTGTGCCACGCAAAGCAGCTGCACTTCAAATTCAGAGGATAGTGGTGAGTATGGGAGCCTGGGCGGGTGGGTGGACCCAACAGCAGAACGGCGAAGATAACCGGTTTGGTCTTCGCTGCTCATCGCTGCTACCGGCTCAGCAGAACCGGGCCAAACCGGTATAATACCACCACTGGGTGAGATGGAACACAGGCTCTAGACTTCAAGAAAGAGCCATGAAAGCCAAGGACACATCTGCAGGTGTTAGCCAAGACCAGACACTCTTTCTCATAACAATACAATGACATTCACTTGGATAACATAACTTACACTAATAAGGGGGCAGGGAGAATTCTATATTGTAATTATGTGGGTTTGCGTGGGAATTAGGGGTAGAGCTGGTTTTGCCTTCAATAGTACCAAATGGTGCACTCAATAAAGTTTTGTGTTAAGACATTGGCAGGTCTCGAGTCTGCTTGCTTTAGTTGGGTTTGTCAGTTGGGACATTGACAGAATGCCTGTAAGTTGAGGACTCTCTGTAATTTGTTGGCTACTCATACTTTTGGGAAAAAGTATAGACATCAAATTACCTCTTTTGTTTACATCAGGGGTGTCAAACTCTAGGCCCAGGGGCCGGATCTGGCCTGGGGGATTCTTAGATCTGGCCCATGGGGCCACCCTGGAAACAGTGAAGGACTGGCCTAGGGTGCTTCTGCTCCGTTTTTGCTGGCAGAGGGTTGTAGGAGGACATTGAGGCCAAAAATGGAACTCGGGAGCCCGTTTTAACTGGCAGAGTGCTCAGGCCATCACAGGCACCCCCTGACATGAGTGATGTCATATTGGCCATTCCCCCCTGCCCCGCCCCCCTGAGGTCAAACACAATCCTGATGCGGCCTTCAATGAAATCGAGTTTGACACCCTTGGTTTACATGAAGGTTGGGCTGATTGTCATTTGAATCTATTTTTCATGCTCTCTTTATCTACTATTTCTCTCCCTCCCTCTCTCGCTCTCTTCATCTCTCTCCACCTCTCTCTTTCTCTCTCCATCTTTCTCTCTCTTCATCTCTCTCTCTCCACCTCTCTCTTTCTCTCTCTCCATCTCTCTTCATCTCTCTCTCTCCGCCTCTCTCTTTCTCTCTCTCTCCATCTCTCTCTCTTTCCTTCTCACTTCATCTCTCTCTCTCCACCACTCTTTCTCTCTCTCCCTCCATCTCTCTCTCTCTCCTCTCTCTCTCTCTCTCTCCATCTCCCTCTCTCCCTCCCTCCCTCTGTATCAAAGTCTCTATCTCAGGGGTGTCAAAATGAATTTCTTTGAGGGCCAGATCAGCATTGCAGTTCTCTTCCGCGGGCCAGCCGGGAGTGGGGGGTGGGAGATGAGACGGATGCCTCCTGCAGCACCCTGTCTGCCAAAATGGGGCATGCGGGGAGGGACAACCCGTTTTGGCTGCCAGAGGTACTGCGGGCTGGTCCTTTGCTATTTCCAGGCTGGCCCCATGGGCCAGATTTAAGCACCCTGCGGGCTGCATCCGGCCCACGGGCCTTGATATAATGTTTGAACTGTCTTTCTAAAGCAAGGGTCTTCAAACTTGGCAAGTTTAAGAGTTGTGGACTTCAACTCAAAGCTGGCTGAGGAATTCTGGGAGTTGAAGTCCACAAGTCTTAAAGTTGCCAAGGTTGGAGGCCCCTGGCTTAAAATTTTCTGAAGTTGAGAAACCCTGTTTTAGGCAATTGAAGAGATGGCTGTGCGACACCAGACTTTTTGAATCAAAATAAGTGCTAGAATCCCTTTGCTTTGCCAGCCAGAACCTCCTCTTTTTTCTCTGACAGAAGAAATCCCCTTTCCTTAAATTGAGTGAGAACTAGAAGTTAAAAACAGGACATTTTCTCTGAATGTGCTAGATTTGCTCCTTTGACCACAATAAAAATGCAGCAACGGAAGAAAGGAGCTGAAAGCAAACACCTCCCATTGCAGAGATGCCCGGCTTACAGTGGTGGGATTCAAATTTTTTTACTACCGGGTCTGTGGGTGTGACTAGGTGGCCGTGGCTTGGTGGGCATGGCAAGGGAAGGATACTGTAAAATCTCCATTCTCTCCCCACTCCTGGGGGAAGGTTACTGCAAAATCCCCATTCCCTCCCCACCCCACTAACCTGATTTCCAGCTCCGTTCTCCTGTGCAGGGCAACCAAAGAAGACCCAGCCAATCAGCTGGGACTCAGGAGGCAGATAATAGATGGCGGCGGGGCCAGTCAGAGGTGGTATTTGCCGGTTCTCCGAACTATTCAAAATTTCCACTACCAGTTCTCCAGAACTGGTCAGAACCTGCTGAATACCCACCTCGGCCGGCTTCCCAGCAGTCTCTTAGTTTCAAGGTCAGGACGCAAAGAACATGTTGAAATATGGGGAATAAAAGCAGCAAGTTTAAACTGGGTGTAAAAGAGGAGCTGTATCGACCAAGGAAAAATCAGGCATTTAATGAGGCTTTTTTCTAGCCTGCAGTAAAAACGAGCCTTGGTGGCTCAGGCTGTTAATTGCCTGCACTTAAGTTCCAGCTGCCTACAACTGCTGTAGGTTCGAATCCCACCAGGCTCAAGGTTGACTCAGCCTTCCATCCTCTCGGGGTAGGTAAATTGAGGACCCAAGATTGTTGGGGGCAGTAAGCTGACTTTGTAAAAATGCCGCTTAGTAATAAGCAGGCATATACAATGGACTGAAGGCTATTGCTGAGCACACTGGGTTGCATCCCAAAAATTGTAAGCGCCCTGAGTCTCGGAGAAGGCGGCATATAAATGTAATTAAAAAAAAAAACAGTTACCTAGCCATGTTATGCCATGTCGCGCGACAAACCTCCGCCAAACCTAGGTTTAGCAGCCAAATTAAACCATGTGAAATTGAGGGAGTAAGTTTTACTCCAGGAAACGTAATAATCCTACCTCATCCCATGAAAGGTTACTTCAATAAGTATAGATAGTCCTCAACTTATGACCAAATTGGAACCAGAATTTCTGTCGCTAAGCAAGGTATGTCAGGGTTCCAACGGATGTTCTTAATTAATTCATGAGCCTTGAGCCAAGTTTCAAAAGAAATCCAATTACTTATTAGGAGCAACATGTCGGCACTTTTCCCAAGTGCAGTTGGCTCTGCCCTAGGTAATTTACTGTTCACCTATGACCCTATTTCCCCCCTCCTCCTCCCAGGGTGTGTCATAAATCACATTCTCCAATGAAGTACTTTCCCAGGCTGTGGAAGACACTCCTCTCCAGTTGGGCTTGGTAACTTGAGACACAATCTGGTTCTGGAGAACCAGTAGCAGAAATTTTGATTAGTTCAGAGAACTGGCAAATACCACCTCTGACTGGAGATTTTATAGTATCTTTCCCCTCCCACGCACACCTAGCCACGCCAACAGAATCAGTAGTAAAAAAAATTGAATCCCACCACTGCATGGAATGGAATGATCATAGCAACAAACTGCTCCATCAGATCTCCCCCTCCCCTTCTTATGGCAACTCAAGAGCAAGTCAGGAATGCTTTACGAGTTGACAAGGTGATTGTTAAGAGAGTCACAGCTAATTTTAGGACCCTTTTTGCCATGGTTGTTAAGGGAATCACTGCAGTTGTTCAGTGAATCATGCGGTCATTAAACGAACCCAGCTTTCCCCGTTATCTTTGTTGGAAGCTTGCTGAGATCACAAATAGTGATCACATGACCCCAGGATGTGAAACGTAAATACATGCCAGGTACCAAGCACTCAAATTTTGATCATTATGATCATGGGGATGCTGTGACCATCATAAGTGTAAGGACCAGTCAGAAATCACTTTTTCAAATGGTCTCTAAATGAATGGTTGTAAGTCAAGGATTACCTATATGTACACAGAACTGTTTCCTCTCAGTCATAGACCAGTGGTGGTATTCAGCCAGTTGGTAGCAAGGATTTGGCATGGGTCGCTGAACCAGTAGTAACTTCTGGCTGGCCACGCCCCCCCAACCCGGTCACCCGGTCGTCACTCACTCACTTGCCCTGCCTGCCCGATGCATCTGCCCAGCCATTCCTTACGGTATTTTTTTATTTACCTCCCGACAATCAGCTGTTCTAGAAACAGCTGTGCCAGGATTCCCCTTGCTTACTTACTGCTTCACCCAGGAGGCTTCCCTGAGGCCCATAAAGGCAAAAAATGGAGGGAGGGAGTACAGGACCCCCTCCATTTTTTGCCTTCCTGGACCCCAGGGAAATTTCTGGGAGCAAAACCCACACCCCCAGAGGGTCCTCTGAGGCCAGGAAGGCCCCAAAACGGAGCATGGAGGGGTGCTACATGCCCCTCCTATGCTCCGTTTTTTTTAATTCCTGAGCTCCAGGGGAGCTTTCTGGGAACAAAAACACCCCCCCCCCGAGGCTCCCCTGAGGCCAGGAAAGCCAAAAAAACGGGGTGGGGTGGGTGGGGTAGGTGCTGCCAAAAAAAGGCCACACCCACCCAATCACATGGCCATGCCCACCTAGCCACGCCCACAGAACCAGTAGTAAAAAAATTTGAATCCTACCACTGACATAGACGATGCGTCGCTTATCAGTGATGACTCTCCTTTTTTCCCCTGCCTTCCATCAATTCATTAACAAACACTTGAATACAATTCTAGTCACATCAGAATAATTTTACAAAATCCCAATAGTGTTCAGAAGCTAAATGGAAGAGATAATATTTGCTTCACAGTACAGTAAGCTGTGGACAACTATATCCGATCTCCACATCTGTTCATTTATCAGCAAATAACGCACCTTCAAGAACCTTGTTAAGAATCTTGACATATCTTAAATGTAGCTGTCCAGCTTCACAAAAACAGATTTCTTCAATAAAGTTTTCCACTTTCTCACTTTGCTCTGATGTACTTATGTTTGAGGTGAAGTGCATAAAACTGGGTTGTGGGATTATAATTATTCAAGGAGGTTGTAGATCCTTGACATTTTCCATCCTGGAGTCCATGGGATGCTGTCTTCAAAATCATTTGTGTTGCTGAAACATCGGCCCTACATTAATCCAGTGGTGGGATTCAGCCAGTTCATACCAGTTTGGGAGAACCAGTTGTTAACTTTCTGAACAGTTTGGTGAACTGGATGTTGGAAGAAATCATCAGAGCAGAGAACTGGTTGCTAAATTATTTGAATCCCACCATTGCATTAATCCCACTACTGTTAGCACTCTGTCTGTGGTCTGTATCAGAAATCACAGATAAAATTCCCCCAAAAGGAAAATGAGCAGGTAATGAGATCACTCAGCCAATCAGTAGTCACTTTATTTTTCTTACCAACCATCAATTCTTCAACCTTTTGAGGAAGTCTACAGAATTGCATGCATTAATCATTGGCCCTCCCTTCTTCAAAAAAGAAGGAAACAAAAATATTTCTAAATCCCAGAATGCGCATTTCATGTTTTCATTTATATTATTTATTGATTTGTAAACTATTCCCCAAGACAGCAAAATGCACTTTCTCTGTGAAACTCTTTAAAAAATGCAGTGAAATCTCTTGCGTTCTGTTCAGCATAGTAGGGTTTCAGCAAGCCTAAGTGAGTTAGTTAATCCAGTACAAATGTTAGTTATTCCAGTACATATTTATCAATAAGGCACATTTGATTAATATGTACTGGAGTAACTATTAAATATGCTGATAGCTAGATAGCTAGATAGCTGGATAGCTAGATATCTGGATAGATAGCTGGATGGATGGATGGATGGATGGATGGATGGATGGATGGATGGATAGATAGATAGATAGATAGATAGATAGATAGATAGATAGATAGATAGATAGATATAGAATTCATTTCAGTACATTCAAAGCATTGTCTTGAGTAAGCAGTTTAAGAGACATCCATTTATGAACTAGACATACAACATCCCAATGCATAATTTTTGAGCCCCTCTTCCTTTGTATGGCATGGCTGCTATAAAATAGTATTGGGGAACATAATAATGTAGGGTTCCCAGACTTGTAAAGATGTAAGAAACCATTATTGCAATATGACTGCAATAATGAACCAATAGACATTTAACTGCAGTATGAACCAATAGACATTTGGGGTGGGGTGCAACTGAGGAAGACAGTTGGTCTAATAAGAAAGCAAACACAGAAAACATTACAAGAACAGATAAAGGAAGAAAAGGGTGGGAAAACCTTCATTTTCAAAAGATATGGAGGAAAATGGAACCTTTAAAATTTTATAGGGCATTATGAGAGGTTGTGAAATGCAGGATATAAGCCTTTTTAAAAAAGACTCCAAGTATTCAGATACAGACTTAAATCATAACTATGTCAGGGCATCTTCTGTAAAATTCTTTTTTATATCTTTTGTTTAAGTTACTGCTCTCACTAGTTAGCTCTGTATACTCAAGCATGAGAGCCTTTCTTAAGTTCTTCCATTAGCACATTGGAGCGACCGAATGTTGACAGAAACACAATCCAGATAAGGCTATTAAGAAAAAAGGAGGAGGCACAGATATGCCTGAGGGAAATAATTGGGCCTGAACTCACAAAATGGCAGAGAAGGTGGAGGAAGAGGAGGAGGAGGAGGAAGAAAAGAAGGAAGAATAATAATGAAGGGGAAGGGGAAGAAACGAAGTGGTATATATATAAAAAAAAAACCTGGGTTCTTATGTACTAGATTTGATTTAAATGAAGTTGTCCACTGTACTGTGAACAAGCTGGCAACATCTCTTAGCATGTTGTATGTGAACCAAGCCAATATATTAACCTGTAACATGATGTATTTATTTGATCGTGCAGTGTTACATGATCATAGGATTTGTGCTTTCTCAGCCAAGTTTCAAAGTTTAGAGTCAGGTGAGAACTGCTGCAATGGTGAGAATTATTTCATTTTACTTTATATGGCATTTTTGTAGCACAAACTCATTCTGTCCCATCTTATTCATTTGTATTCATGGTTTTTTTTACAATTGCATGCACTGCATATTTGTGGGAAAGTTTTGTGACCGTGAGAATTCATAAACCTTTTTCCAAGCACAATCTCATCATTGCCCAAAGCTTTTCTCAATATGCAAATGTCCCTAATTTATGCATTTTCACATGCAATTAACCGTAACACTGCGTCACAGATATTACCCCTCTGATGAGTCAAGTTGGCCAAAATCCTTGAACTGATGGAAAATTATAGTGGGATTACATTTACTGCATAGAGGTCATCTTGAATCCCACAATGTTGTAGGATTATCATCCTGTTCCATCCTTCTCTTCTTAGAAAGGAAGAACGTAATTGAGAAGGTGGTCAGATTTCAGCTGTGGAAAATCCTGGATGAAGCATATTGACTAGGACTATTTCAGGTGATTTAATATGGTGAGAGCATTAGCCACATTTGTCCGTGAACTTCAATAGATCTGGGTTAAGAGTGGTCCATTCATTCTTGTGCTTCTTGATTTCTCAATGGCAATGATCATCTCATCCTTCAGAACTGGTTGACAACTTTGGGAACAAGCGTCATTTTGTGGTGGTTCTCCCTCCTTCCTTTGCCACTGGTTCTAGTGTCAGTGTCCCCTAACCAGTGGTGGGATTCAAAAATTTTACCAGTTCTATAGGCGTGGCTTGGTGGGCATGGCAGGGGAAGGATACTGCAAAATCTCCATTCCCTCCCCACTCCTTGTAGAAGGTTACTGCAAAATTCCCTTTCCATCCCTACTCCTGGGAGAACATTACTACAAAAATCCCATTCCCTCCCCACCCCACTAACCTGCTTTCCAGCTCCGTTCTCCTGTGCAAGGCAACAAAAGAAGACCCAGCCGATCAGCCGGGACTCAGGAGGCAGAGAATAGATGGGGGCGGGGGCCAGTCAGAGGTGGTATTTGCTGGTAATTTCCACTACCGGTTCTCCAGAACTGGTCAGAACCTGCTGAATACCACCTCTGCTCCTAACCCTTGGGATCTTCCTTTATGGGGTGCCGCAGGGCTTGACAATTTCTCACTTCCTGTTTAACATGTTCAGAAAACTGTTGGGTGAGGTCATCTGCTGGTTTAATTATATCTCTTGTGGATCTTTGGATATTAGACACCCCCAAACCTAGTGATTTTCTATGTCGAATCTAGGATGGGGTTATTCCCCAATCAAGATAGATGCATAATCTTGAGTGCACATTGGACTCACAGTTCTTCTTTGAACAGCAGGTGATAGCTGTGATAAAAATATGTCTCCGCACAGCTTCATTTTTCTAAAATGGAAGAGCCTTCAGACTAATGCCTTAGTTATGGCTTGGCTGCTGCAGTCCAGTCTATGGTGGCCTACCCTTGGAGACTATTTGGAGCCCAAATATAGTACCCTCAACACTTCCTGCCGTCAGTTAGATGTCCCATCTCCTTTACCCATAAAGATAAATATTGCAGATATTTGGAGAGAAAATGTCTAGATAGAAGAAGGAACATCAGTTTCTATGAACTTTTGCAAAGATGATTACAATTGGGCCTGCTTTCTTTCTCCTCTTCGAAATAATAGAATTTCATAAGATATTTTGAAGGAAGCATTCAAACCTGCTCATTCATTGCAGTATCTAGTCACCTTAAAAGTGATAGCCACTGGGAAGCATTTCAATGTTGCTAACCATCTGTCTAATAAACAAACAAATAATAGGCTTCAGCCAATGTATCTTTAAATTAATGCCTATTAAATGATTTCAGAACAAAGCATCTCAAGATTTACATGGACAGTATAAAAGTATGGTCTCTGACAAAATAACACAGAGAAAAGCAGGGGAATATCTATTATCCGCATGAGATCATTCTGTGTATTTCACAAAATGAACTTTTCTTAAAAAAAGAAACCAGATACTAATAATTAGAAATACAGTTTTTCCCTGCTTGCTCATAATCTACTGAACCTTTGTAAATCTCAGATGTTCTATAACAACATACAATAGCAAGAATTTTCATATTTCCAAATGAGTCTGCTATTAAAATGTATATCTTCAGATACTTTATGATGATGGAGTAGTTATAAGCCGAAGAAAAACGGGAATAAAGGCTTCATCAGGCTTTGTCTGTATATCTACAGGAAAATTTTTATTTCAGTTCTGCTGGTGAAAAACTTCGGCTCAGGATAATGCGTAAACTCTGCAAATAATTCAGATTCGAGTCTTCATATTGACAGCCAGTGTGATGTACTATGGAAGATGTTGGACAAGATGACAGTGGGCTGGTCATTCTCTAAGCCCAATGTCTTGGAGGAAGTGTAGCAGAGGTGGTATTCAGCAGGTTCTCACCAGTTCTGGAAAACCAGTAGCAGAAATTTTGAGTAGTTCGGAGAACCGGCAAATATGCCTCTGACTGGCCCCGCCCCCATCTATTCTCTGCCTCCCATCGAGTTCCAGCTGATTGGCTGGGTCTTCTTTTGTTGCCCTGCACAGGAGAATGGAGCTGGAAAGCAGGTTAGTGGAGGGGGAGGGAATGGGATTTTGCAGTAACTTTCCCCCAGGAGTGGGGAGGAAAGTTACATCCATCAACCCACGCCCACCAAGCCACATCCACCAAGCCATGCCCACAGAACTAGTAGTAAAAATTTCTGAATCCCACCACTGAAGTGTAGGATAAAATTAATAAACCTAATTGGAGCTACTGTTCAGCTATGGGAGGGGTCTCAAACTCAAGGCCTGGGGGCCGGATCTGGCCCATGAGGTGCTTAGATCTGGCCTGCAGGGCCACCCTGGAAACAGCAAAGGACCGGCTCACGATGCCTCTGCCAGCGAAAAGAAGCTTGGGAGGGCTGCGTGTGCTCCTCCCGAGCTCCATTTTCACTGGCAGAGGGTTGCAGGAGGTAGTCACAGCCGAAAACGGAGCTCGGGAGGCCATTTTCACTGGCAGAGTGCTCGGGCCACCACAGGCGCCCCCGACAGAAGCAACGTCAAAGCTGGCCACATCCACCCTGGCTGCCCAAGGTCAAACACAACCCTGATGAGGCCCTGAATGAAATCAAATTTGACACTCCTGAGCTATGGTATCTATTTTCTGTACTACATCTTTGAGTCCAAGTGTGTCAACTAGTCACAACTAGATTGGTCCAGAGCATAATTGATTGATTGTCTCCTAGTATGATTTGATTGCTTATTTGTACTCTATGACTATCATTAAATGTTGTACTTATGATTCTTGATGAATGTCTCTTTTCTTTTTATGTACACTGAGAGCATTTGCACCAAGACAAATTCCTTGTGTATCCAATCACACTTGGCCAATAAAGAATTCTATTCTATTCTATTCTATTCTATTCTATTCTATTCTATGTGTATTTTCTCGTTCTTGCTGGAAACCTGCAGACTACTGTCACTCATACCCGAAAAGGGTTGCTTTAAATTTAAATGCTTGATTTATAGGTAATCCTCGACTTACAACCATCAATCAAGGTTGACTCAGCCTTCCATCCTTCTGAGTTCAGTAAAATGAGGACCCAGATTGCTGGGGGCAATATGCTGACTTTCTAAACCACTTAGAAAGGACTGTAAAGCACTGTGAAGTGGTATATGAGTGTAAGTGCTAGTGCTACTTGTTCAAAGTTACAACAGCACTGAAAAAATGCCCAATTTTCACCCAACTGTTGCAGTATTGCGGTATCCCTGTGATCTTGTGATCAAAATTTGGGAGCTTAGCCACAGGTTCATATTTATTATGGCTGCAGTGTCTCAGGGTCAGATGATCTCCTTTTGCAACCTTCTGACAAATAAAGTCAATGGGGAAGTCAGATTCACTTTAGAATTGTGTTACTAACTTAACAACTGCAGTGATTCACTTAACAACTGTGGCCAGAAAGGTCATAAAGGGGGCAAAACTCATTTATCAACTGCCTTGCTTAGCAACAAAAAATTAGAACTCAATTGTGGTCATAAGTTGATAAGTTGAATATGCTTTTGGCAGAAAATAAGCATCCCTTAAAAGCAGGCGGAAGGAAGGAAGGAAGGAAGGAAGGAAGGAAGGAAGGAAGGAAGGAAGGAAGGAAGGAAGGAATCCTTGCAAAAAGAAATTAATCCCAGCTGCATCAGTTTAATAATTTCTTGCAAACTGTGAAATACACACACACACACACACACACACAAATGCTCCATCTTCTGGGCTGGGCTGATCTTCTTTTCATGTCAGTGATGCTCATTTATAAAATAATGGTGAAAACTCTGTTTGAGGTTTAATTTTTCCAATGCCACTCGCTTGTATATATTAAAACATTCTTTCCTAGCCCACTTTCAACACAGACCGGTTCACGCAGCAGTAACCTCTTTAATCTTCGTTAAGCTGAGTGTATATTTCTAAATCAACAAAATAAGCCTATTGCTCCCAACTGGTGTAAACTGAAGAAGAATGTTCTCTTTATAGCTGACATTAGCTGAAAAAAAGCTTCAGTAGCCTTGACTTTCCTCCAAAGTCTCAACCAGAAGATAACGGCCTAATAGAAAAGAATGTAGTTCAGGACTGATCTGTTGTTCATGCTCTCTGAGCTTGGTTGTTTTCATCACCCAACTAGGTTACTTCATCAGTGCTAGAAGGGAATGAGGTTGCTCTCTGTTTACATACAAGTGGCTTGTCCTGTTGTTTATAAACAGAGAGCAAACCTCACTCCATGCTAGCACTTAGGGCCTTGGGTGGCTCAGGCTGTTAAATGCCTGCACTTAAGTTCCAGCTGCCTACAACTGCTGTAGGCTCGAATCCCACCAGGCTCAAGGTTGACTCAGCCTTCCATCCTCTCGGGGTAGGTAAACTGAGGACCCAAGATTGTTGGGGGCAATAAGCTGACTTTGTAAAAATGCCGCTTAGTAATAAGCAGGCATATACAATGGAATGAAGGCTATTGCTGAGCACATTGGATTGTGCTCCAAAAATTGTGAGCCGCCCTGAGTCTTCGGAGAAGGGCGGCATATAAATGTAATTAAAAATAAAAATAAAAAAATAAAAAAAAGATGTTACCTAGTTGGATAATGAAACATCTGCAAGAAAACAACGAAACTCAGAGAGCACCAAGAACCCCACAGATTATGGTCTCTCTGTACCTGAATATCTACAGGTGCTTCCAAGCTGTGTGAAGAACTGAAACATCAAAAGAAGTAAAGGCTATTTATAGGAAGGAGGAAGGGAAGGGAATGGTGGAAAGAAGGAAGGGAGGGAGGGAGGGAGGGAGGGAGGGAGGAGGAAGGAAGGAAGGAAGGAAGGAAGGAAGGAAGGAAGGAAGGAAGGAAGGAAGGAAAAATAAAGGAAACTAAGTTATGACTTCCATCTTCTTTTGAAGAGATAAATCTTACAATCTGTCCTCCCTCTTAGATATTATACAAGTCTCTTCAGTCCTTCATTCGATCCACATCCTTTTTAATCTTCAAATCCACAAATCATATCATTTTTTCCTTCTAAACTTAAAACACACAAAAAAAATTGGAGCTTATGGTTTACTGAAGGTAAAGCAGACATCCAAAGAAGCAAAACAGGGATTAAATAAATAAAATAAATAAATCAAGCAAAAAAAATATGCTAGTCAAGGTTTGCAAAGAAAATAGACCACAGCAGAAGCAAAATATGACTGTCAAACTGAACAGTGGGAGCAGCACATGGAATATTAGAAAAGTCAACAATCACACGATTCATACATTAAAAAGAACCAAAAATGAAATGGACAAGGGCTGGTTACAAGATGGTACAAAAGAACAGAAAGGTTCATTTTTGCAGCTCAGGAATGAGCATTGCAAACAAAAGGGATGAAAACAAGGATTCAACAAGTATCAAACAGCAGCAAATGTCAAATTTCTAAAGAAAAAGATGATGACATGATAGCAATGTTCCAATATTTGAGGGGCTGCCACAGAGAGTAAGAGGTCAAGCTATTTTCCAAAGCACCCGAAGGCCAGACAAGGAATAATAGATGGAAACTGAACAAGGAGAAATTCAACCTGGAAATAAGGATAACTTTTCTGACAGTGAGAACAATCAACCAATTAAACAGCTTTGCCTTCAGAAGTTGTGGGAGCTTCATCACTGGAGGCTTTCAAGAAGAGACTGGACTGCCGTCTGTCAAAAATGGTGTAGGGTCTTCTGCTTGGGCAGGGGGTTGGACTAGATGACCTACAGTACAAGGTCCCTTCTAACTCTGTTAATCTGTTAAGGTATGGATTGGATATGCTTTGGAATTGTGGTACTGGAGAAGACTCTTGAGAAGTCCCTTGGACTGCAAGGAGATCCAATCACTCGATCCTAAAGGAAATAAACCCTGACTGTTTTTTGGAAGGAGAGATCCTGAAGCTGAAGCTCAAACACTTTGGCCACCAAATGAGAACCTCCTTGGACTCCTTGGAAAAGGCCCTGATGTTGGGAAAGATGGAAGGCAAAAGGATAAGAAGATGGCAAAGAATGAGATGGTTAGTGTCATCAACACAATGAACATGAATTTGGGTAAACTCTGGGAGACAGTGGAGGATGGAGAGGGGGCTGGTGTGCTGTGGTCCATGAGGTCACGAAGAGTTGGACATGACTTAGCAAGTGAACAACCACCCCAATAACATGGATATATAATTAGTGGATGCAACAGAATTACTCAGACTAATTAGCAACACAATCATGACAGGACACCTACTGTGATCCTTTGGCATCTAGGCAGAAAATATAATTTCCGAGTTTCCCAAATATCGGATAGCATGATCTGA
The DNA here is from genome assembly GCA_009733165.1 of Naja naja. Classification (NCBI taxonomy): domain Eukaryota; kingdom Metazoa; phylum Chordata; class Lepidosauria; order Squamata; family Elapidae; genus Naja; species Naja naja. The sequence continues at coordinate 44,928,054 of CM019154.1, forward strand.
ACACTGAGAAAATTGTTGAAATAATGATGATTAAATTTTATTGGACTTTTGCATATAAACTGATTGCCATCCATCTAGAATCCAACCCCTACAATACAACAATAATTGAAAAGAGCCATGGTGTGGATGTGGCAGTATCCAGAAGTACCATGATCAAAGAAAATGAATTGAGAAAAAAATATACACAAAATATAGAGATCCGAAAATCAAAATACTGTAGCGGGTTTATGGAAAATTATCCATGCCACTAGTGTTACACTAGGCATAACAGCAAGCAGATTAAATAAACTTTTACAAGAATTAAGTATTTTCTAAATATACCATCTGTGGATTTGCAAAACGAAACAAAATACTTTGCTAGGCACATGATGTATCTTACAACATGGATAATTTCTAAGTTCTTGGCTGGAACTCAGATTTCCAAAAAGACACCAGTCAAATATAAGATAACCTTAATTTTTTTTTTTACTGTGAGCACACTGGTCCACATTGAAAATGAAATTCTGTTGCCTGCTCTCAAAAGAAAGTATATTCCCAGCCATATTTCATTGTAGTACAAGTGGCAATATTTAAGTTAATGTAAATGTCCCTTTTTGTGACCTTCTTACAAGCAAGAGTCCATAGGGAAGCTGGACTTAACTTAACAACTGTGCTGCTAATTTAACAAAGGCAGTGATTCACTTAACAATCATGGCAGGAAAGATCTATAAAATGGGGGCAAAACTCATTTAACAACTCTCTTGCTTAGCAACAGAAAATTGGGGCTCAATTGTGATCACAAGTTGAGAACTACTTGTATTAAGCATCCTGCGTTTAGCTTGAACTTCCTCTTGAAAGTCACTATTTGGCAGTTCAAATCCCACCAGGCTCAAGGTTGGCTCAACCTTCCATCCTTCCGAGGTAGGTAAAATGAGGACCCAAAATTGTTGGGGGGAATATGCTGACTCTGTAAAACTGCTTAGACAGGGCTGTAAAGCACTGTTTATAAGTCTAAGTCAGGGATCTGCAACCTTAAACACTCAAAGAGCCATTTGGACCCGTTTCCCACAGAAAAGAAAACACCGGGAGCCACAAAACCTGGATGGGTGTGGCCAACTCAACATCACTCCCACCCAGTCACGTGATACCCCCCGCCATGCCTACCCAGGTTTTGTGGCTCCCTGTGTTTTCTGTGGGAAATGGGTCTCTCTCTCCCTCCCTCCCTCCCTCCCTCTTATTTCTGTTTTTTGTGTTTTACCTTCTCAGGCCAGGCAAGGAATGACTGGGAGGGTAGGGTGAGGGACAAGGCCAACCAGTGCTTGGATCACCCAACAGGGAGCCACAGCAGAGGGCCCAAAGAGCCGCATGCAGCTCCAGAGCTGCAGGTTGCTGACACCCACTCTAAGTGCTATTGCTATTATGTCTTTTTGGCCACTGCATCCTGCATTGCGGTAGCCATCATATGATGCAAGAGAGATCAGGTTATATTTTTGTGACTTCTTGAAATCTGGAAAAGATCTATGTGAGCAAGGATGAGAAAATCTGTTGTGGAATGAAACCCGTCCCTCAGCGTAAAAGCCATCTGCCTTTTCAAGACAGCCAGCGCTAATCTCTTTCCCTTTGTTGATAAACAGTTATGACTTCAAGGAAAAACCAGCAAACAGTTTCTCTTACGTCCCGAAAGTAGTGTGAGCTGTTCCATTTTTTTCAGTGTCACTGACCTGTTGCTTTGGAGTTTGTTTGCCTCCGGATCAAACCACAGAGGGCCGTGACAGAAAATGTTCTCACTCACTAAGGAAGACAAAGAGGCCCTCAAGTCCCTGGAAAGAAATTGCAGTGGGACCTCTGTGGAGCAAATGTCTCCAGGAACGAATGCTAATGTTTAATTCCTATGAGATACAGAGGGAGCCATTTGATGCCGGCAAGCTGTACGATTGGCCTTGATCGTTCCAGCCGGGCTGCTCCTGATGGGACTGCTTACATTCAGGAAGATAAAAGTTTTCCCATGACCTACAGCAGGATCTACGAGGGGAGTTCACATATGTTTTGCATTAGAAAAGTTGGACAACAGAAAACTTCGAAGATTCCCCACTTGACATTCAGTAACACGCTACATGACATAAGGGTTCCTGCAAAGTTGAGGTTAAGGAGACTGAGAAAGGTAACCTTTCCAAGCAGTGTTTCTTATGAAAGAGGTCAAAAACGTTTTAAAAAGAGATTTTTGCCTTCCTGTTTCCCAGTGGAAAATAGAAGCCAAAATTGCTACTGTATGATTAAAAATGGTTAGAGATTTTTCTGTTGATTCAAACAGTTATCAGTAGCGGAACTTCCATTTACAATATGAACATAAGGCCTGTGGCACATTAGATCAAAGATTTGTGTAGTCCAGCTTATGTCAATCAATCAGGAAGGGACCGTGGAGGTCTTCTAGTCCAGCCCCTGTTCAAGCAGGAGACTCTATACTCTGTCAGACAAGTGACTGTCTGAAAAACCCACAGTGATGAAGCACCCACAACGTCTGAAAGCAGGCTGTTCCACTCGTTAAGCAGGCTGGCCTGGATTGAGGGGGATTGGGGTTTTTAATTGGGCACTTTTAACGTGGGATTTTATTGTTTATTTGGATTGGGTTTAATACTTTCTTAATATTTGTACGTTATATGCCTGCATTGGTTGCCGGTTGCCCTCTGGGTGAGATTCAAGGTTTTAACTTTAACATACAAAGTCCTACATGACATGGGTCCTTATTACTTAAGGAAGAGACTGCTGCCGACATCGAATACTAACCGCCCTGTACGAAGTCACAGACAGGGACTCCTTGGGGTCCCGTCAGCCGGGCAATGCCGGCTGACGGTCCCCCGACGACGTGCCTACTCTGTCGCGGTCCCTGAACTCTGGAACCAACTTCCCTGGGGCTCCGCTTGGCCCCTGACCTCCGCACCTTCCGCCATGACCTGAAGACCTGGTTATTTGACCAATCCGGGCTGTGACCCATGGGTGGGGTGGTTTTTAGATTTTGGTGGTTTTTTAAGTTTTGTATTAATTGGGACCATTAGTTTAATTCTTTTTAAATATTTATTGTGTTTGTTTTATTGTAAGTCAGCCCGAGTCTTCGGAGATGGGGCGGCATATAAGTCCCATTAATAAATAAAATAAATATTTTTATGTGAGCCGCCCCGAGTCCTTCGGGAGATGGGGCAGCATATAAATCCAAATAAATAAACAAACAAACAAACAAACAAATAAATAAATAAAATTGTCCTCACTGTTAGGAAGTTTCTCCTTAATTCCTGGTGTTTTTCTCCTTGGTTATTTCCATCCATTGTTTCTTGTCCTGCTCTCTGGTGCTTTGGAAAATAAGTTGTCTCCCTCTTCTTTGTGGCAGCCTCTCAAATATCAGAATACATCACCTCTAGTCCTTCTTTCCTGTAAACTAGCCAAACCCAAATGCCGCAACTGTTCTTTGTATGTCTTAGTCTTTAATCATCTTAGTGGCCCTTCTTTGTACTTTTTCCAAAGTCTTGACATTTTTTTTTTGTAATGTGGTCACAAAGGGGCCAGTGAGATGCTTCTGAAAATGCACAAACTGGTCACAACAGAACTTCTAGTTCAATCCTCTGCCCAAGACAGGAGAACTTATACCATCCTGGTTCAATCTTTTCTTGAAAACCTCAAGCAATGGATCATCCACAACTTCTGGAGGCAAATTGTCCCACTGATTAATTGTTTCATTAATTAACTCATTGTAATTGATTCTTTGTGAAAGTTTCCAACAAGTAATGGAACCATGACCTGGACATGTCTCTGATACTCTGCTTACTTTAGGGCCCCAACGAGTGGAGGGACAGCTGATTTTTAGCAAGGACCATTGAAGTAAGCGATGATGGGTGGTGGAATCAGACCAACTCAGTGCAAGCCAACAACAATATGACAAAGGTAGCAGGAGTATATTTCCTTACCCCCAAATCAAGTTATTCCTAAAGAAAAGGACTTGGTAGGGTTATCCATTAAATGTTTGTTTGCTTGTGTTTATCTCCCAAAGATGTATTTTCCCCAAAAAAGACAAGTGGACTTTCTTGGGTTTTTTCCTTTGAAACCATTTTGTTTCTCCTACAAAAAGCTTCTTGGATGAGAATTGAAACATTTTCAGAAGAAAAAAACCAAGAAAGTCCAGCTGGTTTTTTGGGGGGAAAGTATGTTTGGGACAACATGACCTGAATGATTGAGAATCTCTATAGGTATTGTTTATATCTCACTTTTATTATTTTATGAATAACTTATTTTATTTAATAAATAATTTATTTATTTTTTAAATAACTCATATGTACTCTTCTCTTATTTTCCCCACAACAATCCTGTGAAGTGGGTTGGGGTAAGAGAATGACTGATTACCCAGCTGGCTTGGTTTTTAAACTTTCCTGCTTGGTTAGCATAATGTAACAGTTTATATGCCTTCTTTCTTTAGTCAGAGAAGGACTTCAAACCACTCTCCATTCCATTCTTGGCAGTGTTTTTATTTAAGTTTTAACATTTATTTTTTTTGTTTTCATTCTGCTCTCTCATTATTTTACTTCTGTCTTCATTATTGTTATTGGCTCTCTGATCACCCAGTCTTTGCGGGAATCCATTACGTAAGCAGGAAAATAAATAAAATATTTATACTTAGTTGCTAGATCAATCACAGTTCTATCTAATCTAGCATTCTGTTCCCATGGTGACCAGCCAGACATTTCTAGAATGTTCAAAATTGACACATAAATGGATTAGCTTTCTTTTAGTTATTATATCCAGAAATTGATATTCATATTATCATTACTACTGGGGAAAAATGAATTGGCATAGAATTCTGTAATCCGTTTTTTTCAAAATGATCAACCATTTTTGTTACCTCCCACTTGCAAAATGCATATTTTAACTGTGATGGATGGAAGATTTTCTTTTTATCTGGCTTTCCTACAGTTTAGTTCCACTGGAGGAGTTCCAATCCGAAAATTCACTGGTTAACTAGATTTATATCCCAACTTTATTTCATGCAACTCAAGCAGTAGTATAATATAATATTACGAATAGGTAGTCCTCAACTTACAATCGCAATGAGCCCAAAATTTCCATTGCTAAGTGAGACAGCTGTTAAGCCAGCTTTTGATCATGCGACCATATGGATGCTGCAACAGTCGTAAGTGTGAAAAATAGTCATAAGCCACTTTTTTCAGTGCTAAGTTTAATTATGAGATTTATATGCCGCCCTATCTCCCTAAGGACTCAGGGTGGCTTACAATACTAAAAAACATATAATACAAATGTTAAAAATAAATTAAACCCAGAGAAATCTCATAATCATAAAAACTAAAACATTAACCCATTTAAAAACCCTTTGAAGTTTGAATGATCATTAAACAAAAGGTTATAAGTCAAGGATTATTGTAGTTCTTATTTCCCCACAACAGGGAGAGAGAGAGAAGAGAGGACCACAGATATATGAAAGAGAAAGAGAGGAGTGAGAAAAAGAAATGGAGAATCACAGACATATGAGAAAAAGAGAGAGAAAGAGAAAGAGAGAAGAAAGAAAGAGGGAGAATCACAGACACATGAAAAAAAGAGAGAAAGTGGAGAAAGAAAGAGAAAGGGAGAATCAGGCATATGTCAATGCATTAAAATCTGCTTTAATGGCCCAGTTTTTTTCTGATGAGCAGAAAAGATCCAAAATACAAATATTCCCCTCCTAAAGAAAGATATTTAACCTTAATAATCATTCTGCCATGTTTAATAAGCCTTTGCAGGGTTCCAGCATTCCCATTAGATGCATAATAATGGCGCTAGTGTTTACATTGTGATGTCATCATGGGAACACATCTATAAATGGCTGCCTTGATTTGCTGAGATATTTTTCCCCTGCTGGCTGATATGAGGGAGATGTGTAGGAGCTGCCAAAAGAGCCCCCAAGGAGTACAATTTAGAGAGGCATTTTTGTAAATTGTGTGTCCAGTTTTCAAAACACTGCGAAGTCAGTAGCTGTGGACAAATTATCCCTACCCCGGCCTTAAAAGTTCAGAATAGCAACTGATCTGCAAATACCTATAACCAAGAGGTAGTCCTTGACATAACACCACCATTGAGCCCCAAATTTCTGTGGCTAAGCAAGACAGTTGTTCAGTGAGTCTTGCCCCATCTTTTTCCCCTCAAATTCAGTCAAAATCTGCCTTTTTGTAACTTAAATCCATTCTTCTCTGTCTTTTATTCTAAAACAGTATGAATCAACCTTGGCCGCCTGAAGATGTGTGAACTTCAACTCCCAGAATTCCCCAGTCAGCCAGGCCTTTCCTCATTTTGCAACCTTTCTTGCCACAGTTGTTAAGTGAATCACTGCAGTTGCTAAGTTAGTCACACATTGTTGTTAAGTGAATCTGGCTTCTCCATTGATTTTGCTTGTCAAAAGGTCGCAATGATGACCTTGGGGACACAGCAACGGTCGTAAGTATGAGAAACGGTCATAAGTCACTTTATCCAGTGCCATTGTAACTTGGAGCCATCACTAAATGAACTGTTGCAAGCTGAGAGCTACCTGTATTATACCAAAATCTGTTTCACAAGTCACGTTTAGCAGGGCCTGCCTTGAGAGGACAAGGGAGAGAAAAAAGGAGAGCAGAGAATTGCAAACCAACTAATTTAACATTGGTATTTAGAAAGATTCCAAAGCAGATGAGATTAATCCATAAAACATGAAAACGTCAAATAATTGCCAAGAGTTTGCATGGATTTGCCTAAAACTTATCTCATGTTTCGATCAATGACGTTCCTCAGTAATGTGTGGGAATCATGTACATTGAGATATGTCCCATACCACTGTAATTAACCATCTTGATAAGAGTTGGCTGGACGTAAATTGAAATCAGAGAGCACCATGATGGCTTGCCGTGAAATTAGAAGGCAGAAATAAGTTTTTAAAGTGTAAAAAAAAAGTTACGGACCCTTTTGGCAACACACCACCGATTTGGCGGCAAGATCATGGTTCCCTTTCTCGGAAAACATAAGGAAAAGTTCCTGGCAATATTACAGGAGCTCAACTATAAACCTCATGATTTCCAGTAAAATAAATAGGGAAAGATAATGGACACTGCAAATGGAGCTGAGCTGGGTGTCCTGGAGTGAGGAGGAATGCCGGAGGAATAATACCTCCTTAAAATACCTTGGTCCAACTAGCCCGGCTGGTAGCACCTCGTAACTGTTGACCATCTTCTCCTGTAACCCAGGAGAAGATGGTGAACAGTTTTGAAGGTGGAAGGGGTCTTTATGCCCCAACGGCAGATAAAACGGTAGAACCAGGAGAAGGGAAACTCTGATTTCAAACCTCCGCTGGCTTGTGGCTATATCTATTCTTGGAAAAGGCTTCAGGAGTCAACCTCGAGGCGAAATCTAGAGCCGGAGTCCCGGAAGCAGTTCGTGACTATGTACAATCACGTTCGGTAACTCCTGTCATGCAGCTGGAACTCATCGTATTGGCTCTGCCGTTCCTCCATTAGACTATTTCAGTGACATGGAGACAGGGAATCTGCTGCTTTGGTAACAGTTTATCCTCCATATTAAATTACCCAGGCCTCGTGCTCTGGAGAGGACGCTCCAGTTTTGTATACAGCACTGAAACACCAGAAGTGGCAGTTACCGGTTTCATAGTGTTAGATTTGCATGAAGAGTCAGATGCGGAGTGCTTCAGTGAAGAGTTTATTAGTGACTACAGCTCATAACAGACCCAATTTGGCTGGGCTGCGGCTGCTACTTATAGCCAGCAGCCGCAGTTGCCAGCCAATCAGAGTGCAGGGTTTTCCCGCACTTTTTAAACCAATCATTTCTGACATTTTACAAGAACAGTTCAAACTTAACCAATGACATTCAAACCTGCATACATAACACATAGCACGATACCATCATCTCTTGAGACTGAAGGATGCCAATTCCAATTCAGATAAGGAAAATATCTAACTGGAATTAAAACAAGATGTATTGGTTGCTCTTCCCATTAGCAGGAGAATCTTCTGTATTTTTACACTCTGGTCTACTTTGACAAGGTAACACTTCCCCTGGCACTTAAAGGACGGAGAGATAATATAGATAGTCCTTGGCTTGCAGTGATTCGTTTAGTGACTGTTCGAAGTTGCAGTGGCACTGAAAAAAGGGACTTGTGACCGTTTTTCATACTTATGACCATTGCAGGTCATGAGATCAAAATTCAGATGCTTGGCAACTGACTCATAGTTGTGATGGTTACAGTGTCCAGGGATCACATGATCTCCTTTTGTGACCCTCTGTTGTGGTTAGCCGGCAGCAGGAGCGAGGACTCAGATGAGGGACCAGAACCATTAGGGAGTGGACTGCTGCCTTCAGAGATTGTGGGGGCTGGCAGCAGCAATGAGGAAGTTCCCGAGGAGGTTGTGCCAAGTGCACATGAGTGCAGGGCGGCTTGCAGGAAAGAGCAGCTGCAGCAGCACAGGAGACTTGGGAGTAAGGCTGCAAGGTAACGGCCCCTCCTTCAAGAAGATAAAAGCCAGCTGTGAATCGGACGTTCTTTGCAGGAAGCAAAGACGTTCTGAAGCTCGAGCCTCATGGACATTGTAGTATCTTAGTTGGTATTTGAAGACTCTAGTGTTGTAAAATATTTCTAGGTAACCTTATCTGTTATTCTTGGCAGCCTCACACAGTTTTGGCAAGACTCGTGATTATCAAAGCTAATTAGTTTGCAGCAGCCTTTTAACCGGGTATTTGTAAGAATCATTTTTTTTTTTTAATTACATTTATATGCCGCCCTTCTCCGAAGACTCAGGGCGGCTCACAATTTTTGGAGCACAATCCAATGTGCTCAGCAATAGCCTTCATTCCATTGTATATGCCTGCTTATTACTAAGCGGCATTTTTACAAAGTCAGCTTATTGCCCCCAACAATCTTGGGTCCTCAGTTTACCTACCCCGAGAGGATGGAAGGCTGAGTCAACCTTGAGCCTGGTGGGATTCGAGCCTACAGTAGTTGTAGACAGCTGGATCTTAAGAGCAGGCATTTACAGCCTGAGCCACCATTAAAAGGTTTCTGTTCCCTTTGGTTCGTGTTTGTGTTATTGGACAAGGGTTTGGGTCAGAACACTCTCTGACAGTCAAAGTCAAAGCGGGAAGCCAGATTCACTTAACAACCGTGTGACTAAGTTAGCAACTGCAGTGATTCACTTAACAACTATGGCAAGAAAGGTCAAAAAATGGGGCAAAATTCACTTAACAAATGTCTCGCTCAGCAACAGAAATCTGAGGGTCAATTATGGTCATAAATCAAGAACTACCTGTTTACTGTACCACTCTTCCCCATAGCTAACTACAACTCCTGTTCCTTCGCTCCTTCTCTTTTTGAGTCTTCCTTCTGAAGAACACTCATTCTTCTTATTTGTCTTAGGTTGCTCCGGGTTGTCTTAGTTTCCCAAATGAACACAAGCCATCTTCCCTCTCACATTCACTCATAGGTAGTCCTCGACTTACGACCACAATTGAGGTCCAAATTTCTGTTGTTAAGTCAGACATTTGTTAAGTGAGTTTTGCCCTCTTTTACGACTTTTCTTGCCACTGTTGTGAAGTGAATCACTGCAGCTGATAAGTTAGTCACCCGGTTGTTAAGTGAATCTGGCTTCCCCATTGGCTTGGCTTGTCAGGAAGGTCACAAAAGGGGATCACATGACCTCTGGGACACAGCAATGGTCATAAGTGTGAACCAGTTGCCAAGCATCTGAATTTTAATCACATGATCATGGGGATTGCTGCAAAGGTTGAATAACTGAAAAACGGTCATAAGTCACATTCTTCAGTGCCAGTGTATCTTTGAATGGTCACTAAATGAACTGTTGTAAGTCAAGGACTACCTGTATACACATATATATACAAGCCCAGCCGCCTCTCTGCTCAGCTCTTGTAGCCACCAGCTGCTGGGCTTGGTTTTTGCAGACAGCCTGTCCTCTCACACCAATGCTAATTTCTTTCTCTTCCCCCCTCTCTTTTTCCCTTCTTCCTACTACGTTTGCTAGTCAATAACATCTTTTTAGGGTTTTCTGCTAAAAGGCTCAAAGTGGAATCACACACTAAAACAGCAGCTGCCTAAAACTGAAAGTTATAATTTTACAAAGATGATTCTGGTTTTACAATTTTAACATTGAGTGTACGGCTTTTGGGAATTGTATTACTGTGAACCTACTGGTGACTTTTTGCTTGCTTCTGTATAAATATTGAAACAGGAAAATTAGCAGACAAAAGAAACTACTTTTACAGCTATTCTTTTGAGCCATTTGTAGATCTGTAGTGGCTTTATCACGTAAAGACATTGCAGAACATTTTTTAAATCATTCCCATCATAATTCAGAAGGAATTCATAGCTCACTTTTGTTGAATCCTGCTATTTCTTTCCCCACAGACTAAGAAATAGGATATTGTATATATCTACTGCCACCAAGCGGCAACCTGCTAAGTCACTTTTAATTACCGTTGGTATTTTAGAAACACAAGGATAACTTTGCAAGGTAAAACACTGTGATTTCGTAGCAAAATTTATATTCCACTTTTTCCTTCTGTTCTTTCCCCTAAAATTGTTCTTTTGGAAAGTAGCTTATATACATGTAGTCCTCAAGTTATGGCCAGTTGCTTAGCAACCATTCAAAGTTATGATGGAATTTAAGTTTTTCGATAGAAACTGGCATTTCTGGTTTCCAGCAAAAAAAAAAAAAATCTATTGCAGATACAGGGTTCACTTAGCGAATGTGGTGTTCACCTAACAACTGAAGCATTCGTTTTATTTACTTTTTCAGTCCGGCTTGGACTGAAGGGTAAAGGGTGGGGTTTTATTGTTATTTTAAAATCAATGGGGTTTTACTTCTTATTGGACTAAAATTGTATTTTAATTAATTGTATTCTATTTTTTACTGTAAGCTGCCCTGATTCCCTAGGGAGAGAGGGTGGCCTATAAGTCCAAATATAATAATAATAATAATAATATAGTTTTATTCGTTTATAATATAACATACAAAGAAAATACAAAAGTAAATATTAGGGAAACTGGGGAAGGAAAAAAGGGAAGTGAACAGTGAGGGAAAGGAAGGGAAAAAGAAAAAAAGAAGCATTAATTTTCCAAACCCCCAAAAACATCCTAAAAACATGGTGACTTGCTTAAATACAGGCAAGACTTGCAACTGTAATTCCAGGTTCAATTATAGTCATAAGTCAAGGACCACCTGTATACAAATTCAGTTTACTACTCTCTGAGCTTGGCTACTTTTTTGTAGACATTTCATTATCCAGCTAGGTAACATCATCAGTGCACTGAGGATGGTTATCTAATTGGGCAATGAAATGTCTGCAAGCAAACAGCCAAGCTCAGGGAGCACCAGGGACTCCACAATTCAGCCCTGAGCTACATTAATTGTCTTCTATTGAAATTTAGCTTAGCCTGATATTGTTTTTAATTGGAATGAACCAATAAAACAGAAGAAGATGAATTAATGAATTAATGAACCACTAATGGATAACATTAATTACTGACCACAACTGTTTGGTCGCAGTTATTGTGTGACTACCTCACATTGCTGCGAAGGAAATTCACCCCCCTATTGTGCAGCTAATAATTTACTGGCATGTCAAATATCAGTTCAAAATAAAGGTAAAGGTTCCCCTTGTACATACATGCTAATCGTTTCCGGCTCTAGGGGGCGGTGCTCATCTCAGTTACACAGCCGAAGAGCCAGTGCTGTCTGAAGATGTCTCCGTGGTCATGTAGCCAGCATGACTAAACGCCTAAGGCACACGGAATGCTGTTACCTTCCCACCAGTGACCCCTATTTTTCTACTTGCATTTTTACATGCTTTCGAACTGGCAGAAGCTGGGACAAGTAATGGGAGCTCACTCCGTTACACAGCACTAGGAATTTGAACCTCCGAACTGCCGACCTTTCTGATCGACAAGCTCAGCGTCTTAGCCACTGAGCCACCGCATCCCTCAATTCAAAATACTTGAAAATAAAATTGAATGCCTTGGAAGCACAAACAGCCAGGAACAGGTGGTGTTGAAGGTGCTGGACTAGGAGGATGGACATTCACGTTCTGGTCCTCCTTTAGCATAGAAGCTTCCTATGTGACTCTGAGTCCATCACTGTGATCAGGTGATGAGGATGTTGGGCTAGGAGTGGGAGGATCAAGGTTCTGGTTGCCCTCCCCCACAAAAGCCATCTGAGACCTGAGTCCCTCTCCATCACAGAAGCCTTCTGAGATGCAGGATCTACTCTCCCTCCCCCACAGAAGCCATCTGAGAGCCAAGTTCTAGTTGCCCTCATCACAGAAGCCATCTGAGATCTGAGTTCAAGTTCCACTCCATCGAAGAAGCCATCTGAGAGCCAGATTCTACTCTTTCTCCATCACATATGCCATCTAAAATTGTTCTAATTGTTCTTTACCACAGAAACCAACTGGGATCCAGGTTCTAATCCCCCTCCACCACCAAAGCCTTCTGAGACCCAAGTTCTTCTCTCCCTCCATCACAGAAGTCATCCAGAGAACTTCGGGCCTCTTCTTTTCTCACAGACCAACCTATTTCACACAGAAATTAATGGGGGATAAAATTGGAATAACACAAATTCTTCCTTGAACTCAGTGAAGAAAGGCAGGCTACAAATCAATAATTTTAGGAAGTGGAGGATGGGAGCCCAAACTGTCAAAAGAATTAGAGGATGGAAGAAGTAACACACATCATTGCCACACGAGAGTTGTGTTATCCAGCTTAATCACCAATACCTCACACAAGATTTGAGATCTTTCTTAACATGAGTACCATTTAGATTTATGTCTGGGTCTTCAGGTTATCCTTTTCTGAGGAAATGTCACTTATCTCACCACTCTCTCAAAAACTGAAACTGAAGCAGTATTTGCTGTGTGAGCAAGAAGGAGACAGCAAGGAGCCTGGGTGTGGCTTAGCTCAACTGTTCTGTACTAAAGCTGATTGCTGCTGTGAAACTAAAACTGAAACTCCTCTCCTCTGCTTGTGTTTTGCATTTCTTTTCAGGTGGGGAGGGGGAGTAGAACTCCTTAGCATCAGAGAGTGTTAATAATAATATACGAAATACTAATGCTCTGATTGTCATTTCAAAAAATCCTTTCTTAGTGAGCACCTAGAAACCAAGAGTAACATACGTGCCAAATTTCAAGTTTATAGGCTTTACGGTTCTGGAGATTTTGTGATGATGCATGAGTGGTATTTCGCTTTTATATAGAGAGATTATAAATACAAATACTTAATGATCACCACTAGAGGGTGTGATTGTGCAAACATCTCTAAGTGCAATCACCTCTACTGTATAAAAAGAAATTTCTCTTTAAGAAAAAAAATTACCTGTTGCTGTTGGTTTTTATACATTGTGGTTGTTATTACTATTGAATATTATTTTATACTGGTATGAAAAATAGACTCATTTGCAAGATGCATTTGATGCAAAGTGTATATCTGATCAGACATTTTTGTGGGGAGGGGTGGGGGTATCTTCTAGGCTTGGATTAGTCCATGCAATTTTCTTGTTAAAATTTTCAGAAGTGATTTGCTATTGCCAGCTTCTTAAGGCTGAGAAAAAAGGATCCAGGCTCATGCAGCTGGCTTTGTGTCTAAGCTGGGACTAGAATTCACAGTCTCCCAGTTTCTAGCATCATACCTTAACTGCTACACCAATCTGGCTCTGTGACAATATGTTGCACTTACTGATGTTCTTATAGAGAAAAAAGGTGACAAGGTACATAAATAATATGTAATGGAATTTAGCATTAGACAATCTTTATAGATAATATCCAAAGCACTTTAACCTACGGCAACATATCTGAAGTCTCCCAAAATCAAGAAATTGCTTAATCATTTTTAGGTATGCATATTAAAAATATATTACAAAACCTACAGAGCCAAGAGGCCCAAGATAACAGCTAAAGTATAATTATTGCATACATAAACAGTATTCTATTATATTTAAAGCAAGATTTTAGCAATCTACATTCTGGAGAAATATGCTGGTTCTCCTCTGATGTCTAAAAGAGTTTTTTAAAAAGTTTCTACTTGTCAGAAGACAAAAGACAAACATATATGCCAGGCAGCCATCAAACAGCGACCCAATTTGAAAATATTAAAAGTGGAATCTTTATATTAAGCTTCAAAATTCAAATTAAACGGGAGAACTTCATTGAAACTGAAAAATAAAATCTACCCTATTTCAAACCTGGGGTGAGGTCCTAAAAACTCCAAGAGGTTAAAAAAAAAGTGTGATGGATCATGCCATCGTTCATCAATGTTTGAAAACAACCTCTCGTAAACGTTTCCATTGTTCCTCCAGATTGTTTTCCACATAAAAGATGGTTTAAGATGATTCATCTAGGATTGTTTGTGGCCCTTTCTTTAGATTCTCCTTTTCTGCAATGGCTTGATTAGAGAGAATAATCGTCCTAAGAAAACAATGCCCAGTGACCAAAGTGATGTAAAATCCCAACTACTACGCAGGATTATCTATGTCATGATGAGTTAGACATCTCACTCTTTACCAGGCAACTTCACTAGATGACACACGAAATGTTATCACCATCCCACTGTCCATTTCTGGACTGCTTACATGAGGCAACCTCAAAAACACCCATAACCACACACATACACACACCCTCCCTACCACAACCTGACACCCCAGGACAAGTCAAGAATCCATTCAGACATTGAAGATGGGGTATGGGTATTTTAAAAACAAATATTTAAATAAAACAAATTTGTCCCAACATTCATCCAAGCGGTAGTAGAACTATATCTTTATGGTCTGCATACTTCTTGGCTCTAATCACAAATATCTCCAAACAGAGACCTCCAGAAATACAATATAGATTTCACTTTTCTTGCACCTGGGAGTGATGGGCTGGTAGTCTAGCACATGGGAAAGATGTTTGGTTGAAGAAAGATGTATCTTGGTACTCATCGTTAATTGGTTCCAGAAGGTGTGATGAGTACCAAAAACAATGAGTACCAAACAATTTTTTCCCAGTAGGAATAATATAGTGAGTCACAAGGCAGCTGACACTGATAAGTTCTAGTTAGTGCATTAAGTACCAAACAAATGAGTGCTGGGACAAAATTCTCACATCAAAATGCATTGAGTACTATATTCAAGGTTGAGTACTTTCAAAGCAGTGGAGCACCAAGGTACCACTGTAATAGCATATCTGATAGAAGGCTTTATATGGTGAAAATTGGGCATGATTTGATTCTATGTTCAGTGTAGTAGATATAGTGTAGAACTCTTGGTGCAGTAGGATCTTCTGATTGCTTCCTGTGTTTATAAGCTACAATTCCCTTCCTGGTAAAGTTACTCCATTACAATAAAAAAAGGCACACGTTAAAATGCAGTTGCATGCAAAATACTGTAGGTCAGGATATATGTTTCAATGAAGACTTTGTGAACCAATGTTGGCTTGGCCTGTTTCTCAACCTTGGCAACTTTATACGCTATAGAGCACTGCACACCAGAACAAATAGACACAAGAACAGTGCCATCACTCTGCTAAACAAATAATTCCCTCAACGCTGTCCAACTATTTACAAAGTTTGCACTACTATTACTATTAATCTTCTCATCACTCTTCTCACCTATCCCCTCCCACTTGTGAGTGTATGACTGTAACTTTGTCGCTTGTATTATGATTTATATGGACTTTTTCCTGGTATGATTTGATTCTTATTGTACCCTATGATTAAGTGTTGTACTTATGACTATGACTATTATTAAATGTTGTACCTTATGATTCTTGACTCTTGACGAATGTATCTTTTCTTTTATGTATACAGAGAGCATTTGCACCAAGACAAATTCCTTTTGTGTCCAATCACACTTGGCCAATAAAAGAATTCTTCTAATTTATGATGTCTGGACTTCTGCTCCCAGAATTCTTCAGCCAACCATGCTGGCTGAGGAATTCTGAGAATTGAAGTTCACATATCTCAAATCGGTCAAGACAGAGTAGTGTTTCTCAACCTTGACAACTTCATATGACCACTGGGACATGACCACTGAAGTAAAGACAAGGATAGAGAAAGCTCGAACAGCATTCTTCAAAATGAAAAAAGTCTTCTGCAGTCACGACATAAGCCTAAGATTGAAAATCAGGCTTGTCAGATGTTACATCTTTTCTATCCTGCTCTACGGATGGGAGAGCTGGTCTCTGACAGAAAGCCACTTGAAGAGACTAGAGAAGCATTTGAAGTGTGGATTTACAGGTGGCTGTTATATATAAATTCAAGGTGCTGGTATTAACCTACAAAGCCCTGCATGGCTCGGGTCGGGGTACTTGCAGGAGCGCCTCCTACCAGCATCGAGATCCGATCACCCAGTACACTCCCACAGGAAGGCCCTCCTGGGGTGCCAGACAATGTCGGTTCGGTCCCCGGGGAGGGCCTTCTCTGTGGGGGCGCCTGCCCTTTGGAATCAGCTACCTCTAGAGCTGCGTTTGGCCCCGGACCTGCGCTCCTTCCACCGTGATCTCAAGACTTGGCTGTTTGTACAGGCTGGCCTGGACTGAGCAGGGTTGGGAATTTTAATTTAGGGTATTTTAATTAGATGTTATTATAATTGGATTAGATAATTTGATAAATGTGTATTTATTGTTTATATATTTCTGTGTAAGCCACCCCGAGTCCCCCCAGAGATGGGGCGGCATATAAATCCAATTAAATAAATAAATAAATAAATAAATAAGTTGGCTTGACAAAATCAGAAATGAGGTGATAAGGCACCTGGGAAAGCAAAGGGAAATCATCAGAATCATTAAAAAGCGAAAGTTATAATATTTTGGATATGTGATGCGACACCCGGAAAAAATTGGCATTCTTCTCTTAATCCTCCAAGGAAAGATTGAAGGCAAACAAGGTCCAGGCAGAAGAAGAACATCATGGCTTCAAAATATAAGGGACTGGTTTGGACAAAAGGGTAACCAAACAGGTTCTACCATTACTACAAGTCCAAGTAAGGAAATGTCAACAGACACACTTCCCCTCTCACTGGGTGAGAACGTTAAAACTTCTGAACCACGAAGGTCTCAAGGTACACGTAAGAGCCCCACCTATTTAAAAGAATACATTAGATAGGTTGGGGTTTGAGTATGGACTGAACCTAGTGGGGATGGGTGTTATGTATGCAGGTTTGAATGTCATTGGTTAAGTTTGAACTGTTCTTGTAAAATGTCAGAAATGATTGGTTTAAAAAGTGCGGGAAAACCCTGCACTCTGATTGGCTGGCAACTGCGGCTGCTGGCTATAAGTAGCAGCCGCAGCCCAGCCAAATGGGGTCTGTTATGAGCTGTAGTCACTAATAAACTCTTCACTGAAGCACTCTGCGTCTGACTCTTCATGTAAATCTAACAGCCAACATGATCACCAATGTCCAATGACAAATATGGCACAAGAAGACAACTCACAAAGATGTGTAGTCCTCAGCATGTTGGCTGGATAATTCTGGGAGTGGAAGCCCCCACATCTTAAAGTTGTCAAGGAACAATTTAGAGAAACACAGGCCTAGTCTTTACCAAAAATTTAAGATGTACAGTAGTAAATCCTCAGTTATCTTAAAAGTAACTGAGCTAATAATGATGGCTAGAGGAATTTCTGTAGTGCCATGGATGAATTAATGGAGACTTGACAAAAAAATACGAATACTTCTGAATGGTTCTGAGTGAACCTATTTAATGAGCCTAATCATTCTTGGGACAGGGACACTGAATCAGAGCAAATAATTTAGAAAAAGTGTCATTTAGGGGACTAATGTAGCTCTCCTAATGTATATAAAAAGGTAAACACTGTAGTTATAACATTATGGACATGGAAAATATTGATAGAGACAAGTTGGCTCTCCCTGTTTTTTCCAGTGTCAGAACTCAGGGTTAACTAGTGGAGCTTAAAAGCAGGGAAAATCAGAGCACTTTGCCCAAGTTGGAAATTCACTATAACCAGACTTAGTAATATTCACCAATTTAGAGGATTTTAAGAGGGTCTAGACAATGTGTGCAGGATAGAGCTATTAACAACCATTAGTCTTGATGGTGGAATCGGCCTCAGAAGCCCTCCATACCGACTGTAGGTGAGTAACTATGTCCTTACACACCTTCTCAGATACTGGCTGATCCAGAAAGCTGGACTGGATGAGGCCTTGGCTGACTCCAGTAAAGGCTCATCCTAAAGTTTCTTTTTTATGTTTGAATAGGCAGTTGGAAGAGAAAGAAAACCTTTTATATACAAGATGCCCCAGATAGCTCCCTTGCTGTTTATTATGTACTTAACTACTCAAGATGTAGTTTCAATGACTTCTTGGTGAGCAGAGGTTGGCCCAGCCTCTACTTCAACGTTTCTTGAGCATGGCAATTTTAAGACATGTGGACTTCAGTTCCCAGAATTCCCCAGAACAGCAAAGCTGGCTGGGGAATTCTGGGAGTTGAAGTCCACACACCTTAAACTTGTCAACATAGAGCAGTGTTATTCAAACAGTAGTCAGCAAGATGTGTTCTTCAATTCATGCTGACTGGGGAATTCTGGGAGTTGAAGTCCATGCCTCTTAAAGTTACCAAGTACTCTGATATAGAGGAAAGCTATATGTACTACAGAAGATGATGCTCATGCTCTTTTTGAAGATTCCAAAAAACTTCAGTCCTGCAAGCAGAAAAGTAATTGCTGAAAGATTTTTAACCTTCAGTCTGCAAGAAGGGATCCATATTACCTTCAAAAGGGGAATGTTCAGGCCTGGTGATCATTCTGGAACCCGTGGTAGGTCTGGATAGGATTTGAGTAGGATGCTACAAGTTGTTCATGTGAAAACAACGTGTCCCAAATCCATAATTCTCTCTTACATTCCCAGTTTGCTGTAGTGGTTAAGATCTGGTGAGGAAACTAGGAGGCTGTGAGTTCTAGTCCCACCTTAGGCATGAAAGCTGATTGGGTGAGTTTGGATCATTCACCAGGACATCATGAATTCTAGTCCTGCTTTTGGCATGAAAGTCAGTTGGGTGACTGAGCCAATCACTCGCTCTAAGCCCAACTTCACAGGGTTGTTATTGTAGGGAAAATAGGAGGAGGAAGGAGTAATACAGATGTTCATTGCCTTGAGTTACTTATAAAGTAAAAAAGGCCAAGACAAAAATCTGATACATAAATAAATTAATATGACTATTCATCTCACAAGGACAGATTCTCTGATGTCTTCCAGGAAATTTCCTCTCACACTGCAGTTGGATAAGGCCTGCAAAGGAAAGTTTGCTATGGCTTGGTGGAAGGTACATAACTGCCCTGTAGAGTATCATCGTTTCTATTTTTTCCGTATTGAAGAGGGTCATGGAGGAAGTGTTGCTAGAGTGGTTGTAAGCTAGTTTGGCAAGACCAAGCAATCGGTTTCTCTGAAACCACAATCAGCAGCCATTTGTCAGTCATTCTAGATTTCTTCTGCAGGAAATATATGAGATTTATTTCTGCATACTTTAAGTTATGGCAGCAGTTCAGCTCAAGCATGCCTATAAGCCGTCAAAGTAATCCAATGTTTGCAGAACACTTGAAGAGTCCCCAAAATTGAACATTAAAGCTATAAATGGCTTTTCAATGGACAACCTAATGGCATGACAACGAAGTAGGAAAACTCATCTGTCCTCTCTTAAAACAATAATCCCTCTAAACGAAGACTGTAGCACCAGAAAGCTTGTTTGAGCAACCTGCCAGGGCAGTGGAGCATGTCAAGAACAGCTGCTAGACTCAGGAGAGAATCCCTCTGAAAAATTTTTTTTCCTCAGATCAAATCAGATCTATTAGGAAAAGAGATGATGGACACAGCTGCATAATGCAGGGGTCTTCAAACTTGACAGCTTTAAGACTGTGGACTCCCAGAATTCCTCCTCCTGTCTTGTTAGCTCAGGAATTCTGGGAGTTGAAGTCCACAAGTCTTAAACTTGCCAAGTTTGAAGACCCTTGGCATAATGGATGGACTTAAAATCCTAGGGCTGAAAGGACCTTGGAGGTCTTCCAGTCCAACTCCCTGCCCAAGGCCAGAGTCCTTATACCATCCTGGTCAAACAGTTGACCTATGTTTAAAAAAAAAACCTCCAGGGATGGAGTACCTACAACACCAAGAATAAATTGATGCCCTAAGTATTGGAAGATGGCTATCATGTCTCCTTAAGTCTTCTCTGCTTTAGGCTAGACATACCTAGTTCCCTTAGCAGTTCACCTGGTCTGGTCTAACAAAGGGAAGGATTAGGAGGTGATATGATAGCAGTCTTCCAGTACTCAAGGGGCTGTCACAGAGAAGAGGGAGGGGAGGACAGCAGATTGTCCAAAGCACCTGATTTCAGGACAAGAAGTAATGGGTAGATCGTTAAAGAGAGAACTAACCTAGAACTAAAGAGAAATTTTCTGACAGTGAGAACAATTAATCAGTGGAATGGCTTACCTCTGGAAGCTGTAGGTGCTCCATCACTGGGGGCTTTTAAAAAGAGACAGGACAGCCATTTGTCCAGAATGTATAGGGTCTCCTGCTTGAGCAGAATTGGACTAGACCTCCAAAATCCCTTCCAATCTTCTTATTCTGTGTTCTGTGTTCAAGAAAGAAAAAGTGGAGATTAGGACTCAGCTCCTTCATGTTCCAGTCTTTGATTTATTTTACCTTAACTCGGGTTTAGACAAAATACAAAGGAAAAAATACAGAAAAGGGGTCTAGAGATGAAGTCCTGGTGCCATTCCTACCTCATTCCCATTATAAGTCCATGTTGGTGGATGTTTTTCATATCATTAGTGGTGTTCAAAGGTTAGCAGAACCAGAGGAATCAACTAGTCAATCTGCTTATTGGTTGCTGCACATAACAAAATCATAGATTTGGCAGTGAGAAAGAACACAGACAATACAGGTTGGATAGGGACCACAAAGGAGGAGAGCAAACTTCATGGAGATGGGATTTTTCTGCCAACTCAGGAATAGGTGAGATTGGACAACCAATTTGTCTGAAATGGTATAGGATTCCTGCTTGAGCAAGGGGTTGGACTAGAAGACCTCCAAGGCCCCTTCCAACTCTATTCTGTTCTGTTCTGTTCTGTATTAAAGGGTGGACAAATCAAGTTTGTGTTTTCATCCTCCCCAGGCATTTTCTTTCTCCCTCCTTCAGGAAGTAACAGGCACTTACCCCCTGCCTTCTTCTCTTTAACTTTTATAGGCAGGGGTGAGGTTATCTGAAGTCACATCTGGCATTTTTGTTTCTCCATGAGGCCTCCAGTGTCAGAGAAGAGGATAAAAGGAGCCAAATTATAATTTAAAAGGAAAAAGACATAGTGCTTACACTAATTTGTGGAACCGTGGACTGGCCTAAGGGACTCTGCAGACATTTATTTATTTATTTATTTATTTATTTATTTATTTGATTAGTCAATTGCTTACAAGATAATAGGTATAAGTATAAACATAGTTATAAATACATGGATACATATAAGAAAATAAAAGAAACAATTGGACAGGGACGGTAGGCACGCGGGTGCGCTTATGCACGCCCCCTACAGACCTCTTAGGAAAGGGGTGAGGTCAATAGTAGACAGTCTAAGGTTAAAGTATTTGGGGTTTGGGGAAGAAACCAGAGTCAGGTAGAGTACTCCAGACATTGACCACTGTTGCTGAAGTCATATTTCCTGAAACCAAGTTTGATGGGGTTAACCATGAGTTTGTATCTATTGTGTGCTCTTGTATTGTTATGGTTGAAGCTGAAGTATTCATTGACCAGTAGGACATTGCAATGTATGATTTTATATACTATACTTAGATCAGACCGAAGGCGGCGTAGTTCTAGGTTTTCTAGGTCTAGAATTTCAAGTCTGGTGGCATAAGGTATTCTGCAATGAGTAGAGGAGTGGAGAACTCTTCTTGTGAAATATTTCTGGACCGGAAGTGTATTACTATTGTCCTTTCCTATTCTTTATCCATTGGGAAACTCTCCCAACTCTTAGGAATGAAAGAATACCAAAGGTCACTCTTACATCTTGAATCCTAATCTAGTTACCTCCGATCACATGTTACCTTACAATTGAAAGGAACATTGGATGTAACTTGACATCATTCAGTCGAAAGTTGGTTGTTGTTTTTACTTAGTTTTGGCCTCACATATCTCCAAAATATTTAATATACTATCCTGCCTTTTGGCTCTTGTTCAGGTAAAATGTCACTGTGGCAAACACCCGTCAAACCTTAATGACGCATCTTCTAATCTCACAATGACTTGTTGACATTATAAAGGTGTACTGCATTAGCGGTCTGCATTAAATCTGAAATTCTCACTTGGAGGGGTCTGAGTGACCTGAATTGGATGGAAAGCTATTATGATCAATAAAATATTACGTTGACTACGTTGAAAAGTGAGGTAACATAAAAAATAGAGAGCAAACAGAAGCATCTTCTGTGAGGGAATTTCTGATGAAAAAGTTGGAGGTACTTGCAAAAACAAAAAAACTACTAAGTTTGGAGAGAAAAGGTAGCCTAATGAATAAGCAGGTGAATTATTCTATTTTATTCTATTCTATTCCATTCCATTCATTTCTGTAACTATTCTATTCTATTCTATTCATTTTGTTATTATTCTATTCTATTATTCCATTCTAGTCTTGTCCTATTCGTGTTTTGATTGTTTTTCTTGTATTCTACTCATTTTCTGCTCTACTCTATTCCTAATTTAATTCTTCTTCCCATTTATACAGCTGCACATATGCGTAATCTTTCAGAAAATAGTCCATGAAGGTACCTGGGGTTGACTCAAAGGAAGCTTTAGCTTTTAGCATTGCAGGTAATCCTCAATTTGCAACCACAATGGAGCCCAGCATTTCTGTCGCTAAGCAACACAGTGGCTAGTTCCTGCCACAGCTATTAAGTGAATCACTGCAGTTAAGTTAGTTAACATGGTTGCTAAATGAGTCTGGTTTCCCCATGGACTTTACAACCTTTCTTGCCACAGTTGTTAGGCGAATCACTGCAGATGGTAAGTTAGCAAACCGGTTGTTAAGTGAATCTGGCTTCCCCCTTGACTTTGCTTGTCAGAAGTAAAACCACACCTAGAGTACTGCATCCAGTTTTGGTCACCCCATTATAAAAAAGATGTTGAGACTCTAGAAAAAGTACAGAGAAGAGCAGCCAGGATGATTAGGGGACTGGAGACTAAAACATACAATGAACGTTGCAGCAACTGGGCTTGGCTAGTCTAGTGAAGAGAAGGACCAGGGCAGATAGGATAGCAGTCTTCCAATATTTGAGGGGCTGCCACAGAGAGGAGGGGGTACAGCTGTTTTCTAAAGCACCTGAAGGAATAAGGAACAATGGATGGAAATTGAATGAGAGATTCAACCTGGAAATAAGGAGAAACTTTCTGACAGTGAGAACAATCAGCCAATGGAACAGAAGTTGCCTTCAGAAGTTGTGGGAGCTTCATCATTAGAAGCTTTCAAGAAGAGACTGGACTGCCATCTGTCAGAAATGGTGTAGGGTCTCCCACTTGGGTGGGGGGTTGGCCTAGATGACTTACAAGGTCCCTTCCAACTCTGATTATCTGTTAGCAGAAGGTAGCAAAAGGGGATCACATGACCCCAAGACACCTCAACGACCCTAAATATGAACCAGTTGCCAAGCGCCTGAATTTTGATCACAATGATGGGGACCCTGGAAAGGACGTAACTGTGAAAAATGGTCATCAATCACTTTTTCAGTGCCGTTGTAACTTTGAACTAAACAAACTGTTGTAAGTCGAGGACTACCTGTATTTGCAAGTTTTTGGTGCAACATTTTGAGTGTCCTGGGCTGCCCTCAAACAACCATTTTGGACTCTCAGTCTATCGCAATTCTTGGGAAGGTCATCCACTCAGCCATTCATTGACCCAAAAAAACCCCACCTCCCCCATATTTGTTGAATCTGAATTGCCATAATGAGGAGTATTAGGGCCATAGAGAAGCATCCACCCCAGGTACAAATGAGCGGCTATAGGAAATGTTAAAATTACCAGACCGGCTGCATTAGCTAATGCTTGGGATTTTATCTAAGGCAAAACGAATCGGACAGAATGACACAAAGGGATCTTCGGCGCTGAGGTTTTAGTAACCTGTCTGGAGCTTCTGTTTAATGGATTTATTCCCGGGCCCTGAAAGGCAGCCAGATAATTAAGCAAAGGGCATTGAAAGTCCCTGAAAGCTCAGTGCTATAGCAACGTTGGTTTACATCAGGTGAGTTTCAAATAATACCATCTTAGGGATCGGCTGGTAGAACGCAGATTTAACTTCCATTATACAAGCGGATCTGACGTCTGGCTGCAAAATGCATAATGCATAGAAGGAAGTTCTTTTCTCTTGTTTTTTTTAAGAATAAGTCTGGATATAGATAGTCTTTGACTTATAAGAGTTTGCTTAATGACCAAAGTAACAATGGCACTGAAAAAAGTGACTTATGACCTTTTTTCACACAACCATTGCAGCATCTTTGTGGTCACAGGATCAAAATTCAGACATTTCTGACTTGTATTTATGATAGCTGCAGTGTCTTCAGGGTGTATGTGATCCCCTTTTGAGACCTTCTGACAAGCCAAGTCAATGGGAAGTCAGATTCCAGGAGAAAGGGGAGAGGAGATCTTGGAGATTAAATGAAAATTTGTTCCGATATGAAGAAAATGTAAAAGAAAAAATGAATGTAAAATGTAAAAAACAAATGAAGGAATTCTTTGTTATGAACATGCATAAAGGTTCTCTAATGGAAATAGTGTGGGATGAGAGTAAAGCTTATGTGAGAAGAGTTTTAATATATTTAAATAATAAATATAGATGCAGAAAAGAACAAAAAAGAAAGGAGTTAGAGGAGGAGATAGGGAAAAAAGAAAAGGAACTTATATTGAACCCAAATGATAAAAAGGTGAAGGAAGCAATAAAGCTACTTAAAGGGCAGTTTAATATGTTGATGGCAGACCAGGTGGCAACCAATCTACAGTATGCCAAACACAACACCTTTTATAATGCTAATAAACCAGGTAGATGGCTAGCCTACTTGCTAAGGAAAAACAAAATTGCATACTATAGAGAAAATAGAATATAAAGGAAAAGAGGTATATCAGCAAGATAGTATTAAAAAGGGTTTCTCAGAATTTTACTCCAAATTATATGCCAGTGATACAATTCAAGGGTCGGATATAGATAAGTATTTACAGGGGATGAATGCTCCTTTACTGACACAGGAACAAAGGGAAGGACTGAACCAATTAGTAACATCTGAGGAAGTTATCTCAGCAATTAAGCAATTAAAAGTTGGTAAGGCTCCAGGGACAGATGGCTTGACAGCTATCTATTATAGGACTTTGCAGCTCGAAATGGTAGAACCTTTGAAGGAGGTATTTAGAATAATTCAGACAGGAGGAGAGACGCTTCCATCATGGAGGACAGCCTTCATAACACTGGTTCCAAAGGAAGATCAAGACCTTAGTCAACCGAAGAACTATAGGCCAATATCTCCGTTGAATACAGATTATAAGATATTTGCAAAGATATTAGCGAACAGATTAATGCAGGTTATGCAACAGATAATTCACAATGATCAGTCAGGATTTATAATTTATAATGGGGAGGCAACTCTGGAACCTCTGGAACCAACTGCCTTTGGAGCTCTGGCCCCTGAACCTTTCGCCGTGAGTTAAAACTTGGTTGTTTGATCAACCCGACCCGGGTTGGGATAGTTTTAACGGTTTTAGTTTATTATATTTGGACTTGTAATTTAAATTTAATAGTTTTTTAAGTATTTATTGTTCATATTTTAACTGTGAAGTCTTCAGAGATGGGGTGGCATACAAGTGCAAATAATAAATAAATAAATAATAAATGAAAAACAATGCAAGACAGATAGTTAACTTATTGGAATATTTGGAAAGAAATAACCAAGTCCCTGCAGCTGATTTTTTGGATGCAGAGAAAGCATTTGATCAACTGAACTGGCAGTTTTTGTTTAAAGTGATGGAAAAGATGGAATTTGGGAATTTTTTTTCTACAACCTATTAGAGCAATATATCAGAAGAAAACAGCCCAGATTATTGTTAATGGTAGTCTAACAGAAGCGTGTAAAATAGAAAAGGGAACACGACAGGGATGTCCCCTGTCACCATTATTGTTTATTCTAACATTGGAAATATTGTTGATTAAAGTACGGGAATCGAAGAGAATAAAGGGGATCAAAATAAGATATCATGATTACAGACTAAGAGCGTTCGCAGATGACTTGGTTATTACATTAAGTCAACCAAATCAATCAGTGATAGAACTAATGGAGATAATCACACAGTATGGACAAGTGTCGGGATTTAAGATAAATAAGCAGAAAACGAAAATAATAACAAAAAATATGACTATAAAGCAAAAGGAGATCTTAGAAAAAGTAACAGGATTTGAAATAGCTAAGAAGGTTAAATATTTAGGAATATATATTACAGCTTCAAATATGAAATTATATAAAAATAATTACGAATCACTATGGCAAAAAATTCAAAAAGAAATGGAAAGTTGGAAAAAGCTACAGTTATCTTTGCTGGGAAGAAGTGCAGCAGTTAAAACAAATGTTTTGCCAAAGTTTCTTTTTTTGTTCCAAATGATACCTGTTATGTATGCAGGTTTGAATATCATTGGTTAAGTTTGAACTGTTCTTGTAAAATGTCAGAAATGATTGGTTTAAAAAGTGCGGGAAAACCCTGCACTCTGATTGGCTGGCAACTGCGGCTGCTGGCTATAAGTAGCAGCCACAGACCAGCCAAGTTGGGTCTGTTATGAGCTGTAGTCACTAATAAACTCTTCACTGAAGCACTCCGCGTCTGACTCTTCATGCAAATCTAACAATATCAATACTCAAGAAAGACATACATTTGAATGAGTGGCAGAAAGGTATTAATAAATTTATTTGGGCAGGGAAAAGACCAAGGGTTAAGCTTAAAATAATGCAAGATGTACGGGAAAGAGGAGGCCTTAAAATGCCCAATCTGAGATTATACTACGACGCAGCTGTGTTATCAACAATCAGTGATTGGTTTAACATGACAGAAGAAAGAGTATTGAATATAGAGGGATATGATTTATTATATGGATGGCATGCGTACTTATTGTATGATAAAAAGGTGGACAATGTTTTTAAGACTCATATACTAAGGAATGCACTGTTGCGTGTCTGGAAAATATATCAATATAAATTAAATTATAAAATACCAATATGGGCAATACCCAGACATGCGATAGAAAATATAAATGTGGAACAGAAGCAAGATGTAATTACCTATAAAGAACTTTTAGCAATGGAAGGGGGTATACTGCGATTAAAATCTATTAATTTATTAAAAGAGGAACAGATAGTTCAGACATGGTTCCAGTATGGGCAGTTACAAGCGAGGAGGAAAGAAGATCAGAAAATTGGTATTATGAAAACCGATGAAAATTTAGTAAAGCAAATTAAGGATCAAGGTCAAGCACATATTAAAAGGTTATACAATGCATTGATTGAAATTGACTCGGAAACGGAATTAGTTAAAGACTGTATGATAAAATGGGCACAGAATATTCAGGAGCCAATAACAATGGATATGTGGGGAAAAAATTGGGTGAGAAATGTGAAATTTACTCAAGCACAAAATTTAAGAGAGAATTTTTATAAAATGGTTTATAGATGGCATTTAGATCCTAAAAAATTAGCATGTATGTACCCGAATCAAAAACCTAAATGCTGGAGATGCGGTAGTGATGATGCAACATATTTTCATATGTGGTGGACATGCAAAAAATTAAGGCTTTTTGGATAAAAATATGGTGGACTACCCAGAAGATTTTTAAGAAAAAGATAAGTTTTAAGCAGCTGTTTTGTTGGGTATTATTACAGATTGTACTGTTTTGGAAACTAAATTAATGTTACACTTAATAACAGCAGCAAGATTGTTAGTGGTGCAACACTGGAAGAAAGAAGACGTACCTACTATAGAAGATTGGATATTAAAAGTATGGAATTTAGCAGAAATGGCAAAGATATCAGCTTACCTGAAAGAACATTCACAAGAAAGATATATTCGGGACTGGAGAAAATGGATCGATTATATTCAAAATAGATATGGGACTAAAAAGTTTCAAATAACCTATGAATGAAGATCAGAAGCTAAGAAGAGATGTTAAGAGATATGTTATTATTATTATTTTAGTCTGTATTAAGGGAGTTAAAGAGCAGAAGGGGGTATAAGTGTTTATAGTTTGTTAGTGTATGTTTGAATAAGATTGTCAGATATAACACCCTGTATTTTACTCTGGGAAGTCCGGGGGGGAGGGCGAGGGAGGGAGGGGGGGGCTTATTGTTAAAAATGTCCTTTTTGTAAAACTTCAATAAAAAAATGGGGAAGTCAGATTCACTTAACAACTGTAGCAAGAAAGGTCGTAAAGTGGGGCAAAACTCACTTAACAACTGTCTTGCTTAGCAACAGGAATTGTGGTCGCAGTTCGAGGACTACCTGCGCTGAAATTCATAGGCGTCTTGACTGTTTGACTCCAGAATACGTTTCAAACCTACTTGTTTGAAGGATCCTTTTCCATAAGTGTGGATATTCTGAGAAAACCAATTAGACCTTAGCTGTCCTCTTCAGATTCCAGTTATCTAAGTGTGGGCAATCATTTTTCTGGGAGAACGATTTGGTTATAGGAATCACAACCTCTGATGGGACTGGATTGGCCCAGGACATTTCGCTGCTTCATGCAGTTCACAAGACTCCTAACAGCCTTTAACTCAATGATGCACAATTTTAAGATTTGTCCAATTTCTTGTTTATGCGAATCAGTGAATCCCATATGACATTTTTCCTTGTTCCATCTGCAAAAAAATACCTATATTGATAACACTGTTGGAAGAAAATTCCTGTCTGGGTTCCAAGTCGGGAGAAAAGTGCTGGAAATAAAATGGAGGCTGAGGAAAGGAGGATTATGCTTATTGGAATCAGAACCACAGCATGCAGTTCTGGGACAGCTGACAAATTAGCTTGATGAGTGCAAGGATTTTTATAGTTTCTGAAATGCTCCGGCGGGCTGTGCAATGGGGTGAGCCTGGTGTCTTTTGCTAGTCTAATGGTGGTGGGTTAATTCTATTATGTCCTAAAGGTCACATGCTGTTCTTAGAATTTGGGTAGAGGGGGATATAAATTCTTAACCCCATCATGAGGAGTTGAAGGTGTTTTGTCTGTGAATAGGCTGGCCTGCATTTCTTAAGTAGACAAAGTATCCATCTCTAAAGACTTCAGGCATCTGCTGGAGGCTATTAATAAAGACTGGTGCTGCTTTCTGCCTTTAAGAACATGTTTCTCCATTTCTCCTTTGGAGAAATATAAGATTCTGCTTCTTTTAATATCCCCCCAAAATATTTCATTCTCTGGGGGGGGGTGATGCGTTACTTCTTACAATTGAATAACCATTTGCTGCCTTTTTAAGACAACCTGAATCAACTGCAAAAGGCAACTGTCTCTTTAAGTGCTCAAGATACACTGATAATGTATTAAATAACCATTTGCTGCCCTTTTAAGACATAGAACATAGAATAAAAGAGTTAGAAGGGACCTTGGAGGTCTTCTAGTCCAATCTTCTGCCCGGGGCAGGATCCTATGTCTGGACAAATGGCTGTCCAATCTCTTCTTGAAAACCGCCAGTGATGGGAGCACCCACAACTTCCAACCTGAATTCAACTGCAAAAGGCAACTATTTCTTTAAGTGGTAACTCTGGAGTTCCATATCTGATGATTTCACATCTATATATTTTCCTTGGGAAACACAGAAGGCAGGTTACACTAGGAAATCAAATTTATGAATGCTAATACTACCTTTTATTGCAAGGGTTACTATAAGAGAATCCTGCAAGTTTGATGTGCTTCCCTCTTCCTTCCCATTTCCTTTATGACAATTGGTGTGTGTGTGTGTGTGTGTGTGTGTGTGTGTCTTACTGAGGAATCTGTCCCAGATTCCTACAGATAGTCCTCAACTTATGATCATTCGGACCAGAATTTCTGTTGCCAAGCAAGATGATTATTAAGTGAGTTGTGTCTAATTTTATTATTTTTGCCTGTTGTTAAGCAAATCACTGCAGTTGTTAAGTGAATGACATGGTCAGTTAAGAGAATTTGGCTTCTCATATTGACTTTGTCCATCAAATCAGCTATGAAGGCTGCAAATAGTGATCACATGAGCCAGCATGCTGCAACCATAAATACATGCCAGTTGCCAATCACCTGAATTTTAATCATGGGACTGTGGGAAATGCTATGAGGGTTATAAGCATAAGGACAAGTTGTACATCCCATTTTTCAGTGCCATTGTAACTTCAAACAGTCTTAAAATGAATGGTTTTAAATTGAGGGCAACCTGTAGTAGTTTTTCCTCCTTTTTCTTAAGGTTATTCCATCTCCCTATTGCAAGAAGTAGGTATCCACTGACTTCTTCCAGAATAGTTTAGTCTATAGACTTGGGATCTCCCCATGGTCTCCCATCCAACCACCAAACAAGGCTGACAATCCTAACTTTAAGCATTGGCTTTTAGGAGAAAGTTTGGAATTTGAAACAATCTTTTTCCACTTTAAGACTATCAACTGGATTTTATAGGGAAATAACAAGAATTGTCATTCTTTTTTTTAATTAAATGGAAAAGAAATCGTAGTGCTCTGGGTTGAAAATCAAAATGAAAACAGCAAGAAAACATAGTAAATATAAAATTCATTGTAACTTTTATAACAGTTATGGCTTTTTGCAGATCCTTTATTTTTTTCTGTATGACTCATATGGGAATTTTTAAGAATACAGCATAAATTGATTAACGACAAAGGTGTGGATTTTCCCTGTTGAATCTTTGGAAACTGAAAATAATCTGCATGATGCATACTCATTTCAGATTTAATTCTGAGTCATCCTTAGAATTTCTCATCAAAGTCACAAAGAAACAAATTTCTCTGGTAAAAAATTTTTTTCCCCACCCATCACTGCCCCCCCTCTGTCTCTTAGCATTTTTATAGGCCTGGAACTTCTGTGGACTATAATTTCTTCATGCATTATTACATTTAGTGGGGAAGGAGTAGAAATAAATGGATTCTTATGGCCCCCTTCCAATTCTGAATTATCAAGGACTGTAAAAAGAGATTCCTGAAATGGTCAAACGAGTTGAACAGGTTTAGCCTGGCAGATTTTATTTTACTAGCTGCAGATTACTCTGATCAACAGCCAAGGAATATCTGAATGGAATTGCTGAATGAGATCATCCTTAGGAAAGAAGACTATATTAGGGTCTGGGCACAAAAAGAAAGCAACTAAAAACGTTGTAAGATTACAGGTAATCCTCAACTTAGTTTATTTAGTGACCGTTCAAAGTTGCAACGGCACTGAAAAAAAGAGACGTATGTCCATGTTTTATACTTACGACTATCGCAGTATCCCCATGGTCACATGATCAAAATTCAGACGCTTGGCAACTGCTTCATATTTATGACGGTTGCAGTGTCCTGGGGTCACGTGATCCCCTTTTGCAACCTTCTGACAAGCGAAGTCAATGGGGAAGCCAGATTCACTTAACAACCAGGTTACTAATGTAACGAATATGATTCACTTAACAACCGTGGCAAGGAAAGTTGTAAAATGGGGCAAAACTCACTTAACAAATGTTTCGCTTAGCAACATAAATTTTGGGCTCAATTGTGGTTGTAACTTGAGGTCTACCTGTATTAGAATCGACTCCAGGTCTTCTTTCAAAGGGAGCTAAGCTTTTGTAAGCATGGAAAACCAATGAAACATCTCATTGCTTGATGTCTATGGAGATTCTCAATCTGTCATGGTTGCCCCAAAGGACTTTCTCCAAAAGGCAATTGGACTTTTTTTCCCCTTGAAAACATTATGATTCTCATCCAAGAATCTTCTGTAAGAACTGAAGAAGCTTCTTGGGTGAGAAGCAAAAGTTTTCAAGGAAAAATAAAAAAAATCAAGAAGTCCAGTTGTCTTTTGAAAAGCACCTTTGGGATCTCATTGCTTGGCAAACTGGGGTGCACCCAAGAATGCAATGGGGAGGAGGAGTCATAATGCAGCTACAGACACACACACACACACCAATTTTGTGAAAGATCTAGCAAGAATCAAGGACTGCAACAGACATCCACCTGGCTTTTGAATGCTGCTACTTAGTTAAATGAAATTGGCTCACTGTGTGACTTTTGCTTTGGGGGAATTCACTTTCTGGTGAGCATGGAGCTATTTTGGAAGCAATTGATGACATTGCGAAGAGGTTATCTTTCCACAGCCAAGAATTCAGATTCATTCTTTCTAGCCGCAAGCTGGCAATGCTGTAAGGATTGTGGCTGAGGCTCTGAAGGCTTGGACAGTCTTCAAATTCAGCATCAGATAGCTATGTCCTCTAGTGAAAAGAAGGTGTGATGGGGAAGGAAGAAAACAGGAAGAAGAGAAAGAAAACAAGAGTGAGAAGCTAGGGATATTTTCCCTCCCAAATGACTGTAAGGTTACAATCAAGTCTTCAACTTAGAATAGAATAACAGAGTTGGAAGGGATCTTTAGGTCATTTAATCCAACTCTCTGCTCAGGCAGGAGGCCCTGTACCATTTCTGACAGAAACAATCACAATTGGCATCAGGATTTCTGTGGCTAAGCAAGGTAGTTGTTTATGCCCAATTTTAATACATTTTTGCCAATCACTGCAGTTGCTAAGTGAATCCACTTCCCTCATTGACTTTGCTTGTGGGAAGCTGGCTGGGAAGATTGCAAATAGCAATCACACGATCCCAAGAAGCTTCATCAGTCATAAGTGCTGAGAGCCTGAATTTGGATCATGTGACCATGGGAATGCTGTTGACAGTCATAGATGTATGGGAGGGTAGTAGGTCACTTTTATTGACGTTGTAACTTCAAAAGGTCACTAAACCAATGGTTGCAATTCAAGGACCACATTTACTAGATTTTGGTTGCAAGCAACCAAGACCTATGATAAAAAAAACTACAGAAAACTGCAGCAAAGAACTCCAGATTTTTTTCCCCCTTGGCCATCTAATTGCTATCCAGATGTTTGCAGCCCAGATCTGATACCCTGGGCGAAAATGCAAAGGCTAGCCATAAACGGCACACATCCTTCTGTCTTTTAATTTTATTCAGTCTTGCCTGCCCTCAAAGGATGGGGCCTGAGCTGGCTATTTGGTAGTTTCTACTGTTCTAACAGACGAAGTTAAAGAACTCAGCTGCAAACCCACCAAATAAGGTTACAGTGATCTTTGTGATCTCTCTCTCACACACACACACACACAAAACCCAGAGCACGCCCTTTCTTGTCTCTTCTCAGAAAGACAGAGGAATTTGCTGACAAGCAACTGTGCTCCATCGCTAAGCTCAACACTTCTAAAGTTATTCTTTCACTGATCTGCAGCGCGTATACACCATCCAAGCGTCCAATGGCAGCGTGCCCTCCAGCCATCTCCCAAGGGCGTCATCCAATCCAATTCCAAGGATAAATTCCCCACTACAGTATTTATAGCAGTATTTCTGTATCCTGGTGACATGAGCATCGAGCATGTAAAACGTTTGTGCAACCAACATCAACAGGAGGTCAAGAATGGAACCAGTATCTCAGGGGCCAGGATAGAGCCTGCTTTTGGGGTTGAGAAATCTGACGGAACGTGAGATCAAGGTCAGGTGCTCTCCACTCATCTGCAATTGTGAGTGTGTGTTGTGGTCCCAATGGCAGCCATTGCTGAAAACTCCAGATGGTCAAAAGAGAAAATGATGGTGAAGCAACTTCCTCACTTTCCTGTTCAGAAACATTTAAGCATCTCAACTGCAAACTGGCAACTGCTTTCTCAGTTATTCTGTCCCTGCAGCTTCTCAAATCACAACTGGATGGGTCTTCCTTGCCAGCCAGAGGTGGCATTCAGCAGATTCTGACCAGTTGTGGAGAACCAGTAGCAGAAATTTTGAGTAGTTTGGAGAACTGGTAAATGCCACCTCTGACTGGCCCTGCCCCCATCTCTTCTCTGCCTCCTGAGTCCCAGCTGATCGGCTGGGTCTTCTTTGGTTGCTCTGCACAGGAGAATGGAGCTGGAAAGCCGATTAGTGGGGTGGGGAGGGAATGGGATTTTGCAGTATCCTTCCCCTACCACGCCCACCAACCCACACCACGCCTACCAAGCCACCGCCACAGAACCAGTAGTAAAATTTTTGAATCCCACCGTTGTCAGCGGTTCCCAACCTTCGAGGGCACTTAAACAAAGGGCGATTGTGCTCATGCTTGAAGCTCCAATCATGTGAGCGGAAGTTACTCACGTGCGAAGCTCCATTCACACAAATGGTGATTTGCGCATGAGCGCAATCGCCCTCTGTTCACACGTGTGGAGCTTCGCATGCAAGCCCAAGCGCCTGCCACTTATGCAAGTGGAGCTTCACGCATGCTTACTTACCCATTTCTTTCATGGCCAAGTTTCAAACAGGCCACAGCCCAGGAGGTTGCATCAGAACATGGGGAAGGCTTGTGCAGAGCACTGGAGCTAAATGCCACTGGCATCATTTCAGAGTACAGATAGTCCTCAACTTATAACCATTTTGTTTAGTGACCGTTCGAAGTTACAACAGCACTGAAAAAAGTGACTTATGACCATTTTTCATACTTACAACCATTGCAGGATCCCCATGGTCATGACATGTGATCAAAATTCAGACACTTGGCAACTGGCGTGTATTTATGATGGTTGAGGTATCCCTAGGTCATACAATCACCTTTTGCGATCTTCTGACAAGAAAGTCAATGGGGAATCTAGATTCACTTAACTACTATGTCACTCACTTAAGATCTGCAGTGATTCACTTAACAACTGTGGCAAGGAAGGTGATAAAATGGGGGCAAAACTCATTTAACAACTGTCTTGCTCAACAATAAACTTTTAGCTCCACTGTGGCCATACATCTGTAATACACTTTTTTTGAATGCCATTCCCTCTTTATGTGCCTTTATTATTTATTTATTTATTTATTTATTTGGACTTGTATGCCACCCCATCTCCGAAGACTCGGGTGGCTCACAATAAAACAACAACAATGAACAATTAAAAGAGAATTAAACCACAGACAAGCCCAATAGTAGCTAAACAAATTAAAATTTAAAATAGTTTAAGAACCATCCCCAACCCACCCAGGGAGGAGTTACAGCCCGGATTGGTCGAACAACCAGGTCTTCAAATCGTGGCAGAAGGTGCAAAGGTCAGGGGCCAGACGGAGCCCCAGGGGTAGCTGGTTCCAAAGGTCAGGGACCGCCACAGAGTAGGCTTGTCGCTGGGGGACCGCCAGCCGGCATTGGCTCGCCGACGGGACCCCGAGGATCCCTTGCCTGTGTGCTCACACAGGGCGATTGGCACTCAATATTGGCAGGAGTCGCTCCCTCAAATATTGCGGACCCATGTCGTGTAGGACTTTGAATGTTAAAACCAAAACCTTGAATCTCACCGAGCGCAACCGCAACCAATGCAAGTCGGCAGGAGGGGGTAATATGGGAGAATCGGAGACTCCCATCACCACCAGCGGCATTTTGCACCAAGAGGACCCCCAGATTCCGCGCCCTATCCACAGGGGCAACACCTTTAAAAGGAGGAAGTGACTCCCTGGGACCTGAGAAACTAGCATTATTTACTGCAATCCATTCCATCTGTGGGAAGGAAATGATACAGCTAATTTGAAAAAATGACATGAACTTCTGCATAATTTAACACAATTCTATGCAAATTTAACCTGGGACTAACCCTTAGAAACAGAAACCAGAGTTTAGAGTCTTATAATTTAATCATGATTGGTAAAGGTTGGTAAATGGCATTAGGGCTTAAACCATGGTTTAGGAATCATTAGGGCTGGACTGAGAAAGCACTTGTCAATACTGAACAAGCTACATTCTGGGATAATGTTCTAGGTCAGTGTTTTTCAACCTAGGCATTTTAATGTGTGTGGACTTCAACTCCCAGAATTCCCCAGCCAGCCCGACCAGGGGAGACATATCTGATCTAATACATATAATAAAATATAATAAAAATTTAATATAATTGACCATTATGTCATGCTGTTTTAGATTGATGCATGTTGGTAATAGCAAATTGACCCACACCCAAGTTTCTCCTCTTTATCATTTTCTCCACTGTACCTGCTGTTCTCACTTTTGCTGACCAACTGGTTCTATTTCGTTGTCATGGTTTGCTTACCTGCTTTAACAGGTCATCAGCTTGGCCTTTATATGAACCACACCAAGAGCAAATAATTCTGCCACCGAAGAACTACTAAGATATGAAATATCAAGACATAACTGAGCCTTTAAATTTACAAGGA
Source organism: Naja naja (assembly GCA_009733165.1). Lineage (NCBI taxonomy): Eukaryota > Metazoa > Chordata > Lepidosauria > Squamata > Elapidae > Naja > Naja naja. The sequence continues at coordinate 44,964,473 of CM019154.1, forward strand.
TCCTTCCAGATGCTGTATTTTAACACAACCTACATCATAAATCCGCAGAATTGTGGAACTGGAAAAAACCACAATGTTTACTGAATTTAACCCTCTGTGATCTGCAGAAAAAGACTATTTTCAGGATCAGCGGTCTCCAAACATAACAACATTAAGCATGGCTGGCAGAGCAATTCTGGGAGTTGAAGTCCACAAATCTTAAAAGTTGTCAAGTTTGGAGACACCTACTCCCCTGCTCAAAATGAAGCCTTCAGCCTCTTCTTATAAACCTCCAGAGAATGGGAAGCCATAATCTCCATGACTACAGGTAGTCCTCAATTTATGACTGGCCACTTGGTGATCATTCAATTTCGACGTTCCAGCAATCAACCCTCCTCAGTTACATGACTGCATTTCAGATGCTCAGCAATTGGGCCACATTTATAGCTGTTTGCAATGCCCTGCAGTCACATGACTGTATCTAATGATGGTTTTACCAAAAACCAGCATTTGTCATGGAATTGTGCAGCAGTTGTCCAAATGAAGTCAGAGACACGGGCACAGATGTGCAGTGTGTGTGTGTCCATGTCTCTGACTTCCTCTGGACAGCTGCTATGCAATTCCATGACAAAGTAAAAGCTGGTTTTTGGCAAAATCATTGCAAGACCTCTCTCTCCCCCTCCCTCCCCTATATATAGAAACACACACACACACACATATACACACGCATATATCTATATACCAAGGGTCTCCAAACTTGGCAACTTTTAAGACTTGTGGATTTCCATTCCCAGAATTTCTCAGCCACCAAAGCTGGCTGAGGAATTCTGGGAGTTGAAGTCCACAAGTCTTAAAGTTGCTAAATTTGGAGATCTCTGCTATTTATGCATATCTATATCTATATACATACATATATACATATGGTACATATATACATATGGTACATATATACATGTATATATACATACATATATTTTTAGATTTTCACGGTAAGTTGTAGGTCTTGGTGATTCGGTCTTGTCTTACATGGGAGAACGGCTGAAGACCCAGCCTGAATACATGATATCATAATATAATACATACATACATACATATACATATATACACACATACATATACACACAATTATACATATACATACATACATATACACACACACATACATACATACACACACACATATATAATGTTTAAAACTTACAACAAAACTTTGCTATCATCCAGAGAGAATGATAGTCTCTCCCAAGGGGTCTACGACAACTCGCCATGGCCAACTTATTATTGGCCATGGCCAAGTTGCCCCACAGGACAAGAGTTACACTAATACTGAAGAAACAGTAGAATAGAATCATTAAAAAGGATGTCGAAGGAGGGACAAAGTGAAATGTGAATGATGAAAGTTAAACTAATGTTTTCACTATTTTAAATAATTAAATTGAACTGTTGAATTGTCCTGCAGCGAGTTGTGTCATGGCGAGTTGGCCCATTCCGCTCCCGAGATAGTCAAGAGCCCAGGAACATCATGAGGTAAATCATGAGGTAAATCGAATATTATACAAAACACACAGAAGAAAAAGGAGGGAAAAAAGGGAAAGCCCTCCCCTTTTGTTCTTATGGCAACCAATCACAGCGCAGATTCCCTCATGCATGAGTCAGCACTCTATAACTAATCATCTATAACTGTGTGTTCTGGCCTATTGTACACTTTGCTGCTGTTCCAGCTACTAAATTCAGTATCTTAACATACTTCCAGTTTTTGATGAAACCATGCCCGTAGCAAACTACTGGTTTGTTTAATAGCCATGTATTTGCTTAATGACCACCACAAAAAGGTTGCAATAACATTTTATGTCTGTCACGAGTTAAGACCAGGATAGGCAGTCTACAAGGACTACTTGTATTCTATTGCTATGCAGATCCTACATCCAATTTTTTTTTCTCCACTGCTTAATATGTCTGGAGAAGACTTCCAGAAGATTCTGGAAACTTGCACACTATTTTGAGACCTTGAGTTGGTGTAAGAAAGATACAGGTGGCCTTCATTTAACTTGTTCAGGTACTTATGACAGGTCCTTGTAGTTGCGGCCCTCAGTGTTCATGCAGTCATGTAATCGCAATTCAGTTGCTTGGTAACAACTTCACATTTATGACATTGCAGCATCCCACACTCACACGATCACCATTTGTGACCTTCACAGTTGTCTTCTGACAATTGGAAGCCAGCAGGAATTTGCAAATGATGATTGTGTGACTGCAGGACGATGCAACAATGTGATATTCTCCTAACAATGGCAAATGGAACTTCCATCATAAGCTGGTGTTCCATATGATGTTCCATATCATGAGCACATCACTTAGTGATGGAGCTTACAGTCTGTCAGTAAGTGAGAACTATCTGTATTGCCATAAAATAGACCACTCTTTCCATTTCCCAATCCTGCAAAAACTGCCCTCTTGTGTCATCCCCCCATAACAGCAATAACAAGGAGCTAGGGATCCCTGCCCTATCTAAAGTTGCTGCAAATCCTGGGAAAGAAAATAATTCCTCACCTCCACTTATGACAAAAAGAGAAAAATGCTTATATATGTGCAGATGCGCATACTAACACACACCAATCTACATCTTCACTTTCAGTAAATATGGTCAGATACAGAAAAAAAAAACATCAGAGCATTTCCAATGAGGTGGAGCTGAAAAGCCATCATAGCACCATTCCTTTAAAAGCCCTTCTTAAACCTGGAGCTGAGAGATGAGATTAGGTAGCCGATCCTAGAAACTGATAAACCCCAAAGACTTGCAGCCTTTCAAACAATATACTATTTTCCCTATGGATTCAAATACACCACAAAATAAGCTAGAAATGACTCCTTTCAGCTCTCAAGCAGAGTCATCCACATGAAATCAAAAGTCCAGAGATGTTCTTGAACTTATACAAATTCCTCCTGTGTATAGAAGAGCCATAATCTCTAGACAGAGACCTCTTTCAACTCCCCATCTGGCAAATTAGGGAAGAGTTAGGGGAATATCACAGTAGAAGATGAGTAACTATTACTGCTGAAGCTTGACTATTCTTTCATTCTTCCTGGCTGGTTACCATTTGTTTTCAGTTTACAGAAGGGCTCTTATATCAGCTGAGCATTGAAACTCATGCTTTTAAGGTTAGCCATTATGATGTGGTAAGACAGTGGTCATACCTTCTATGCATCATAAAGCAGCTTAAGGCCCACCTGTCAACAGGTTGGGTTAGTGCACAGGAAAGCAGGAGGAGAGGAGAGAAGAGGCAGAGGGCAAAGAAAGGAGAAAACAAAAAAAAAAAAGAGGTAATCTAATTAACAGGTGGTAATCTGGATAATCTGAAGATATTTGGTTCATTTGGAGATTATAGAAGCCTATGAGATAGAGATGTTTTGATTGGGCTACAAGTCTCGTTGACTTTTCTGATTGAATTGTCTTTCAAGCTTCTCCTGCCAATATGAACTTAAAGAGTTCTGTTGGATCAGGTGTTAGGTCTACTTAGTTCACCCTTGTAGACTGAGTGGTCAACCAGGTACATCTAAAATGGTCACCGGCCTGAGCTATAGAGAATAATTCCCATTTTAGGATCATCTCCCAGAAGCCAAAACTTAAAGAGGTGATGCCTCTGAAACAGGACGTCAGTGGATAGCATTCTTCCACAAACCCTGCTGAGAACCATCCAGATTGGCTGTTTGTGGCTACCACAGAATGCACCCATTTTAATGGGGGCAAACTCTACTTCAAGGATCTTTAAACTTGGCAAGTTTGATTCCTGAGCTAACATGACTGAAGGAGGAATTCTGGGAGTTGAAGTCCACAAGTCTTAAAGCTGTCAAGTTTGAAGACCCTCCTACTCTACTTCCTTAAGTCATTCTTGACCTTAACCCTGCATCTAGCTCCTGAAGAGGCCCTCAAGGTCTAACCCTAAGAGAGAAGGACAAAAGAACCCTTCTCTCTTGTTATCTACACCAAGCATGACATCATACTCCCTTATCATCTGCCTATCTTCTGGGAATTAACAGCCATTAAAGGAGAACATTTGTAGATCAGGGTTGAAATGTGGGGTCCTGGGTGCTGACTGAGCTTGGCCTTGGTTGTTTTCTTGCAGACATTTCATTACTCAAACTAGATATCATCAGTGCTAGTCTAGTACTAGTTGGGTAATGAAATATCTGCAAAAAAAATCAAGCTCAGAGACCACCAAGGATGCCTTATTAGTATGTTCAGCATTGCAATTGTTGGGCAATTCTGGGTTATTGATGGGACGGACTCTCTCTCCTCCCCTGGACATCCTCCATCAAAGAATGTCCATTTCTGGCAAAACTTCTGGAAGCTGTAGCTGAAGCCCCTAGTTTAACAGGGTGACGTAGCCATGTTTGTCAACTTTACCACAGACTTATCAGCCTACTACCAGAAATGTTGACATTTCCATCATCCTCACTGTGTATGCTTATCTGGTCTGGTAGTCCAGCACTATCTTCTGAACTGAGGAGGCCTAGCAAGGTTCTCCTTTTGGTTTTAAGAAAATTATCTTCTCTGGCATGGTGTCATCATTCCTGCACTCTCCTGACTGTTACAACTTCAGGTGGTCTTTAAAATATTTAACTTTACCACACTTTCATCACAATGAATTAACTAGATTCAAGGCAGAGGGAAATCCAGAATGTTGTATATAGTCCTCAAGTTATGACTGTAATTGAGCCAATTATGATTGTTAAGTTGTGAAGGTCATAAAGCAGATCATCCACCCAACAGACCTGATTTTACAACCTCTTTTGCAGGCAAATGCCACACTTGTCAAGCCAGCCCATTGTTTGCTATGGAGTATTTTTGCTGGAAACTGGAAATAAATACGTTTTTTGGCAAAAACATTATAAATCAGGGTCATGTGACGAGGATGCTGCAAATATCCATAAATGCAGGCCAGTGGCCGAAACGCATTCATGGGACTGCAGCAGGGATGACCATGAGAACCAGGTTGAAAGGACCTTGGGGGAGGGGTGTGACATAGCTCTGAACATGTAGAGATGACCAGGCTGAGCCTGAAGGAGGGGTCAAATGCATCATCAGTTATGAGTCCCTTTGCACCCACAAGACATCTAGGTCCAGTCCACTGTGAATTTCTTATATATTGCCAGATTGCTTTAGTAGTTCAGATTAATGCCAAACACAAGGGAAATCAGGACAGCCAGGCAATTCAAATTGGTATAAAGATATGGAATGGAATAACAGAGTTAGAAGGCACCTTGGAGGTCTTCCAGTCCAACCCCCTGCTCAAGCAGGAGACCCTATATCATTTTAGACAAATGGTTGTCCAGTCCTTTCTTAAAAAGCTTCCAGTGTTGGAGCGCTCACAACTTCCAAATCCAAATTTATTATAAGCTTAAGCTCTCTATAAGAATCCGAACTACTAAAGGTCAAAGCAATTTGGTGGTAGATAAGGAATTCATGGTGGGTTGGATTTAGATCTGTGGGCATGAAGGGACTCATGATTGATGACACATTTGACCCCTCCCTCAAGCTCAGCCTGGTCATCTCCTACAAAACGATTGCTTAGCGATCAATTGTAAGTTAAGAACTGCCTGCACAGCCTTGTATTTCCCCTGGATGAATAAGTAAGTTTCATTTTGGCTCAACATCAGTGATTCGCAAGATGAGGTTTTCCCTTTGAGTCAGACCACCTCCTGACACCCCTTGATTTATGTTCTGAATTTCACGTTTCTTGATACTGACCCTGAATCCTTCTTTACAGCACATGCAAGAGCTGGATTAAACATCATGCTAAGGATCTAAAGACCAAGCCGTAGTGTAAGTAAAATTAGATGCACGCATAATCTTATCCAGGTAATCTCGACGTGCTACTTTTAAAAAGGAAGACATGAATATTCACAGTATAATCTACAGGCCCCTACAAGGCACCTTTGTTCCTCCCTGGAACATCTGCATAATTTATTAAGGCACATTTCTTTGGCTACCGCACAAACTCAAATCATGCCTTCTTTTTTTTTAACAATTTAGTAGTATTCTGGTCTCTCTCGACAGCCATGCAATGGTCCAAAAAAATTAAAAATGACAATGCATAATTTGGGAACTTCCCCACTCATATCTTGGATGCAGCCCCAACTTCTTTTTAAGAACTGTAATCGAGTTTTAATTTTAGATGGATAATAATGTGGAGAGGAATCCTATTAACCACTGTAATGTAATTTTGAGGCGCAGTTTGGCATAATGGTTAAAGAAGATGCCAGACTAGAAACCGGGAAGCCTTGATTTCTAGTCCTGTCAGGCACCTAGACAGCTAGGTGACCTTGAGCCAGGGACAAAGAAGCAGGCAGTAGCAAACCCTTCTGAAATCTTGCCAAGAAAAATGTAGGAATGTGTCCAGCAGTCACCAGGCATCACCACTGACCCGAAGGCATACATACACAACCTTAACTGTTATTGTGAAATGCTTAATTCCATTCTGGCCATACCAGCTCATGCCTTTGATCCTGCAAAGGAGAACCAAAGAAATCAGATCTCCAGTTCAGAAAAAAAAACATGTACACTATTGAGGCTTTTAAGAATTCTCAGCACTTTTTTTGTTTAGTTACAAAGTCAATCTTTCAATTTGGAAAACTTTTTAGAAGAGTAGCTTAGTAGGGTGTCTATATTGCAAGAAAGGGTCTCATCAGCCTCAAAGGAGGGTGACCAGGCTTGGCCAGGTAGCAAACAGCTCCAGATTCTATATATTTATTCGTTTTTTTAATCTGCCTTTATTACTTTATGAGTAAGTCCTGTTGACGAACACACCTCATATTTGTTCCTCTCCTATTTTCTCCACAACAATCCTGAGAGGTGGATTGTGCTGAAGCAGTGTGACTGGGCCAAAGTCACCCAGCTGGTTTTCATGCCCAAGGCTGGACTAGAACTCACAATCTCCTGGTGATTGGCCTAAAATCACCCAGCCAACTTCCATGCCTAAGATGGGACTAGAACTCACAGACTCCTGGCATTTGGCCCAAAGTCATATAGCCTGCTGTCATTCCCAAAGCAGGACTAGAACTTACAGTCTCCTAGTGATTGGCCCAGTTACCCAGCCAACTATCATGCCTAAGATGGGACTAGAACTCACAGACTCCTGGCATTTGGCCCAAAGTCATACAGCCTGCTGTCATTCCCAAAGCAGAACTAGAACTTACAGTCTCCTAGTGATTGGCCCAGTTACCCAGCCAACTATCATGCCTAAGATGGGACTAGAACTCACAGACTCCTGGCATTTGGCCCAAAGTCATGCAATCTGCTATCATTCCCAAGGCCTACCCAGCCAACTTTCATGCGCAAAGCAGGACTAGAACTCACCATCTCCTAGTTTCTAGGCCAGCACCTTAACCACTGTCCCAAACTGGCTCTCAGCTGCTTCTACTGCCCACATTTGCATAAAGCTGGCTCGTTGGCAAGGGCATCACAAGGCTGAGTGCCAGCTAGGTAAGATAAATATCTGAGAACCTTGGGCAATACGATGGGAAAGTAGACTGTGTGGGTTCATGTTCTATGTTACAACCCTCTGGAAATCAACCTTGCCTGTTGTAAGAAAACCAACCAAGCATCTTACGCAGCCTTAAAGACTTCTTGCCCACCCACCCCCAAAGCTGAGACTGAAATGTTAAACCTTTTAGGCTGCCACCTTCACCAAGCAATTAAATTGCTGCAAAAGAAAGTTTAAACCTCAAAACCTTCCCAAACCACAGGGGAAAAATCCACATTTTAAAGCAGGGGCGTCCAACCCTGGCAACTTTTAAAGACATGTGGATTTAAAGTCCCAATTCTGGGACTTTAATCCACATGATTTAAAAGCTTAAATCCACACATCTTAAAGTTGCCACCCAGCTTTAAGGACTTCCCTTAACCTGCTTCCCTAAAGAAACAGGAAACCTCATAATCTCAGTCTCCAAGGTGCTTTTTCAAAAAGCAACCGGATGTTTTTTTTCCTTCGTTGAGGAAGAAATATGGTCCTTTCATTTCCCCACTACCACCATCCAGTCAGAACTGATGAAGCTTCTTGGATGAGAAGCAAAACATCTTCTTCCTCAAGGGAAAAAATAAGTCCAATTGCCTTTGGAAAAAGCACTTTTGAAACAAAATGACCTGGATGACTGAGAATCTCCATAGACACTGATAACTTCAGGTTTTGTAACAGATAGTCCTCGACTTACTGTAGTTCATTTAGTGACCGTTCAAAGTTGCAACGGTACGGGGAAAAATTACTTGTGACCATTTTTCACCCTTACGACCTTTGTAGCATTCCCTATGGTCAGATGGTGGTCAGATGTCTGGTAACCAACTCATATTTATGACAGCTACAGTAACCCTGGGTCCCGGGATCCCCTTTTGCAAGCCAAGTCAATGGGGAAGCCAGATTCACTTAATGACCGTGTCCCTAACTTAACAACTTGCAGCGACTCACTTTAGCCGCTGCTTCAAGAAAGGTCGTAAAAGGAGGCAAGACGCACTTAACAAGTGCCTCACTCAGCGATGTAAATGTGGGGCTTCCTTAGGGTCCTAACCCAGATTCCACCGGGCTAATCATTACATTAGATTAACAGAGTTGGAAGGGATCCTGTAGGTCATCTAGTCCAACCCCACCCCGCAAAGCAGGAGACCCTACACCATTTGAAGGACTTGCGCCCCTTCGGACCGACGAACCCACCCACCCCGAACCAAGGCAGGAGCGCAGAGAAAGGCAGCGCAAAAGGGATCGATGCCCGCCTCGGCCCTGGGCGCTCGGGAATGCTGAGCAGCCGGCGAGGGAGGCGGGCGAAGGATGCTCCGGCCTGCGCGGCAGGAGAGGAAGAGGAGGGGAAAAAGCGCTTCACCCTTGCGCGGCGTCCTTGAAGGGGATTGCGCGAGGCGAAGGGGCGGGCGAGGCTCGACTTCCCAATCACAAAAGCGTAACCCGAGGAGAGCAGCGCCGGCGGGGAGCCGGATCCGCCCCGTCTCGCAACCCCTCCCGCTTCTTTTCTTCCTGTCCTTGCCGGCCTGACCCGTTGCCTTCCTCCTTCTCCGTCTCCTGCAGGCTGCTGCGCCGCGCCGCGCTCTGCCCGCCATCCGCTCCATCCGCCGGCCCCGAGCAAGCAAGCCAGCTTAAGAGGTGAGTCCCCGGAGAGCTGGATAGCATCTCTTCCCAAACCAAGCCTCTTTTTTCCAAGCAGATCTGGGGTCCCCCCTTATATATATATTTAATAAACATTAAAATTTATATATTTGCAATAGTGGCGAACAGACAGATGATATGTAGGTAGGTAGGATATAGATAGACGCCGTAGATAGCTAGCTAGATGATAAGACAGACCGACAGACAGCGTAGATAGATTGGTTGGTAGATGATAGACAGGAATGGATGAATGAATAGACAGATATAGATAGATAGATAGATAGATAGATAGATAGATAGATAGATAGATAGTTGGATGGATGATCTATGTTCGCCACTATTGCAAATATATATATTTGTATTTTCCCATGCTATGCAATGTAGGCTGGAAGGCGATCCGGGAGCAGGTTGGAGGATTGGTGGGGTGGAATTGAGGAGAGGGGCGATTTCACCCCTTTGCTGCTTCTGTTTTCCTCTTCCCATCCCCCCAATTCTCTAGGCCCCCGATTTCGGTCAACCCCAGGCCTGGGATTGTCTTCTTTTTTGCATGCAAATTAAAAAAGGGGAACTCTTAATAAAAGGATGCGATCAAGAGGGAAGGGGGGAAGGAAGGAGGATGGATGGAGTGTCTCCTCCCCCTCCCCCCGCGGTTTTTTTTCTTTCTTAAACTCATTTCTAATCTTCCATTTCCCCAAAGGCATTAGAAGGAGGTCGTTTATCCACTTTCCTTCCCCCTACACTACCCACCCCCCCGGCTGGGAATTTTTGCCCGGATTTTGCTTTTCTTCCTCGTGTTTCCCGAATGGGGCGGGTTAAGAAAGAAAGAGCACGATCGATGGTCCGATCTTCCCCCAGATGCCAGGAGGGGACTTGTTGCATCATTAATCCCGGCTTGAATAGAGAGAGGCTTTGGGGGAGCAGCTGTCAATCAAGCAGGCGGGGTGGGGGAGGAGAGAGAAGGACGTGCCTAGGAACACGCGGTCTGCGGAGAGTTTTTTTCCCAAGGAAAGGGGGGGGTTTGAAAAAAATGCATGCTCACTTTTTCCGGCCCCGCCCTTGTCGTCAGTGGAATTGCCCAGGTGGGGAGATGAGTAAAAAAGGGAGAGCTCGCCTCTCCCTGGAAAAAAAGAAGGATTTTTTCCCCCTTGATGCGGTTTTATATTTTTTTTTGCAAGCTGCAGAGTCATTTGGGTGCCAAGAGGATCACGTGACACCCCCACAAAATTACGCACTTTATATTTGCTTGCTTGTTGCGAGAGTCTTCCGGTTCACACCCAGGCAGGAGTGAGCCACATCCTGCCCGAGGAGACCTTGCAGAATTAAGCTTTTTTTTAAAGGAAGAATTAGGCTTTAAAAAGGCTGCAAGATTGGGGGGCAGAGTGGCTTGGCAGGGTTTCTGCAGCGTTTGCCATGTCGTAATCCGTGCAAAGATTCATGTAGCAAGTTAAGCAGGTTTCACTTGCATGTTAGTCCTCCAGTTAGGACTGTAATTGAGCCTGGTGGAATAGCAGCAGCACTTAGACTTATATACCGCTTCACAGTGCTTTTACAGCCCTCTCTAAGCAGTTTACAGAGTCAGCCTCTTGCCCCCAACAATTTTGGGTCCTCATTTTTACCCACCCGGAAGGATGGAAGGCTGAGTTGACCTTGGGCCTGGTGGGATTCGAACTGCCAAATTGCAGGCAGCCAGCAGAAGTAGCCTGCAGTACTGCTCTCTAACCACTGGGCCACCGTGGCTCATACATAATCCATACAAAGTGGGCCATCATGAGACTGGACTCAATTTTTATGACCTTTTTTTTGTGCTGTGGTTGTTAAGTGACTATTGTGGTCGTAAAGCAGCAACACAGTCCTTAAGCAAACCCATTGTTTGCTGTGGTTTTCTTTCCTGGTTTGTGGGGGGGGAAATACATTGTAAATTTCAGTCGCATATCTGCTGCACTATTGTAAATATGGACTGGGTGTCTAAAAGGCAGTCACATGCTCATGAATTGAACACCATAACTTCGAAACAGGGTCATATGTAGGTTTAGTTGTCATTTTGAATGATCGCCATCAGCCAGTCAAGTTTCTGGTTTCTACATGTTGGGGCCTGAAGCAAGGTATGTAAAAATACTGTCTCCCTCTCTTGTTTCAGTTTAGCTTCATTAAAACACAAGGGGCCTGGTGAGAGTAGGATGGCTCAGTTCAGGGACTCCTTGATTTACAACAGTTCGTTTAGTGACTGAAGTTACAACGGCATCGAAAAAGTGACTTTGACCGTTTTCACACACCCCTTGCAGCATCCCTATGCTCAGCTTGGCGACTGACTGAGATTGATGACAGTTGCAGGGTCCTGGGGTCATGTGATCCCCTTTTGGGACCTTCTGACAAGCAAATGGGGAAGCCAGATTCACTTAATCACCGAGTTACCGACTTAACCACTGCCGTGATTCACTTAACAACTGTGGCCAGAAAGGCTGTAAAACAGGGCAAAAGTCGCTTAGCAAAAGAACCTTTGGGCTCAGTTCTGGTCCTAGTCGAGGATCACCTGAAGCAGCGATCCCTTAATTGGGATAGTTTGAAAATGACAAAAATGCATCTCCTTGTGAGGGACTCAGATCAGAGGTGGTATTCAGACGGTTCTCACTGGTTCTGCAGAACCAGGAGTGGAAACTTTAAGTAGTTCGGAGAACTGGCAAATCCCACCTCTGACTGACCCCGGCCCCCATGTATTCTCTGTCTCCCAAGTCCCAACTGATTGGCTGGGTCTTCTTTGGTTGCCCTGCACAGGAGAATGGAGCTAGAAAGCAGGTTAGTGGCATGGGGAGGGAATGGGGATTTTGCAGTATCCTTCCCCTGCCATGCCCACCAAGCCACGCTCACAGAACCATAGTAAAAAAATTGAATCCCACCACTGCTCTGGATGGTTCCAGGAAGGTGAGTTTCAGTGTTCCTGCAAATTCAGCTTGATTAGTAGTATTTGTTCATGTGAACCCACAATCTGGGGTCAGTCAGCCCCACCTATCCTTTGGCAAAGGGGCTTTTCCCTGGGAGCGATTCACATTTAACACTGAAGAATTCTTCCGGTTGGCCATGAAAAGAGAACATTGACCTTAAGTGTGGAACCATAGTTCCAAAGCCACGTGGGCTGGATCCTAGCCATGAAAAACTAAATTATATTATATTACTCATCCATCCATCATACTTTGCCCCAGTTGGTGGCATGCCTCAGAACTGGGCAGAATTGGGAGGGTAGCACTTTTACAGCAATGTTTTTCAAACTGTCAGACGACAAAAGACGAGATCTACATTGAAGATCCAATTAATCTGATTTATTGCTAATTGTGCTTATGTTATGCACACTAACGGCATGTGTTTGGCGTTAGATAAGAGTCAACAGCATTTGGGGGGATTGGACTTAGTCCATTTGTGACTACGTAGAGATTCTAGGCTGGTCCCTCTTTTAACTCCGCCCCCAGGGTTCTGCCACTGCTTCTCTACCCAAACAGGGCAACTTCAAGAGGTGCATTTCAACCAAAATTGAAATCTTGAAGTTGCCAAGTTTGTAAAAAAAACATTACACCTTCCAACTTCATCCCCCTGTGGGACTCCCAGTTCGCCGTCAGATTGACTTGAGAGCAAAAACCCCAATCGTTGCTTTCTACAAACTGTTATTAAACTCATGATTGCTTGGCAGCTATGGGGCCTTGACTTCTCCTCCCCCCCCCTTTCCTTTTCCCATTCCTGTTTTGTCTGTTGTTGTAGATTGTAAGCCTTTCGAGGCAGGGACCATGTCAGTTGTCTGTTGCGTCTCTGCTGTCGTTGCTGTGAAACAATAGAAGTTCACTATGGGCACATTCTTTGTTGTTTGTTACGCCTTGGGGTCTTCGGAAGATGATAGCAGCGACGATGATAGCAGCCGGTGGCCTCCATCTTGGAGTGCTGAAAAAAAGGTAAGTGGGAGAGTTACCCACCTGCTCTCCTTTGCCCTCATTTCTACAAGGACAAAACATTTTTGATCAATGGGCGAAAGTCAAACTTCATCCAAAACCATTAAACATAGGGAACACAGGTCAGTCAGATCACTCCATGCACAAGTACGGGCCGTCCTGTACATTGTTACGGTCATTAAGTGGGTCACCATGTGACCTGTTCTGACGAGGCTTCCCAACAGCATGAAGCAGACTCCTCGTTCCGATAAAATCCCTCTTATTTAGGATAAAGTGAATTCCTCTCCAGCAATGTTCTGGCAAGCAGTCTTTCATAAGATTTCACAACTACAGACCTTTATCAGGCTTGGAGAGTTGCCAGGCGATATCTTCCAAACACCACACTGTAGCAGCAATTACTTGGCAAGAAGTCAGGAACAGATCTTCACCCTAATGAATTGAACTAATTGTCTCCTGCAACCACCACTGCCCTTTTCTCCTCTTTATTCCCTATGGAAGGGGCCGTACACCTTCCACCTGAGTCTTTACTCCCAAGTCGACCCTTGTTCCTTAACTGTTCCCTTCTCCTGGCAGCTCTGCGCATCTGCACATTGGAACAGGCTCCAGCTGTTCTTCTGCCCCACTGACCTCTGAAGGCAGATGACAACTGTCAGGCGGCCCTGGCCCCATCTCTACCTCTGACACAGAGCACTCATCAGAGCCTTCCTCAGACTCCAGGACTGGCCCATGTTCCTCCCCAACCTCCTCACTGTCTGAGTGGACCACAACATGACCAGCCTCAGATTTACTGTCCACCACCAGTCATTCACTAGCTGTGCGGCAGTCATTCCCTCTTCTAACCTCATCTAACTCCTAAGGTTGTTGATGGGGAGGAAGAAATTGGAAAGGTGCCATCTTGAGCTTTTGGAAGAATCTAAATCTGACACAAATAGCAGACCTTGGTCTTTAGAAGGGAGGGAACTGAATACGTGAGGAAGACGCAAGTTTGCTAAATTAGCATCCGAGCTATTTTTTTAAAGGATTTCCTTAAGCATTAACAAGTACCCTAGTTATAAAAAAGTGCCTGAGGTGAAGAAACTATTAAGAATACTCCATGTTGGCATTTAATAAAAGAATCACTATTTGGGCCCTAACCTCTTTGATTCAGAAGTTTGCATTTTGACTAAAATTTGCTCAAAATACTCATAATTCATCGGGATCTTCTTCTGTTTGTTTTATTGGGATAGGTTGCCCTGCCACATACCGCTAAAGTGGTAATAGGAGGAAGGAGAGTAACCTTTTGCTCCTGAACAGAAAAATGGGATATATAATTATTGACAGAGTGAGCCTCAGCACCATAGTGGGAAGTTTATTGGGTACCAAATTTGCAGAGTAAGGATATACACAAGGAGAAGTCAGGTAATCCTCAACTTACGACCACAATTGAGGCAAAAATGTCCATTGGTAAGCAGGACAGTTAAGTAAATTTCCTCCCTTTTTATAATCTTTCTTAACCACAGTTGTTGAGTGAATGAATCACTGCAGTTCTTAAGTTAGTACCGTGGTGATTAAGCGTCCAATTTTGATCAATAATGTGACCATGAGCAAGCTGCAACTGTTGTTAGGGTGAAAAATGGTCATAAGTCACTTTTTTCAGGGCTGTTGTAACTTCGAACAGTCACTAAACAAAGGGTTGTAAGTTGAGGACTGCCTGTATTTGGCTTTGCAGATGTCACGTTTAAATTTACCTTCCCCAGCTTAGAACCCCCAGAGTTGGAAGGTACCTTACAGGTTAGCAACTTCAACTCTATGTAGAATCCACTACAGCAGGGGTATCAAACCCAAGGTCCGTGGGCTGGATCCAGCCTGCGGGATGCTCAGATCTGGGCCACCTGGAAACAGTGAAGGACCGGCCCACGGTACCTCTGCCAGTGAAAACAGAGCTTGGGAGGGCCACGCGTGGCCCTCCCAAGCTCTGTTTTTGCTGGCAGAGGGTTGCAGGAGGCTGTTACAGCCGAAAACGGAGCTTGGGAGCCCATTTTCACTGACAAAGCACTCAGGCCACCACAGGCGCCCCCGACACGAGTGATGTCAAGCTGGCCGTGCCCACCCTGGCCGCACCTCCCCCGGCTCCCCCAAGGTCAGACAAAACCTGATGCAGCCCTTAATGAAATCAAGTTTGTCACCCCTGCATTTCTGCAGGAGGTTGAAGTACAGCTCTCCAAATTTCACAGCCGACATCCTGACAAATCTGCTGCATACAGCTTGCTGGTATTTTATGGCACCCAGAACTCAGCCAAAAGAGTGAGAAAGTGGGGTTTCCTTAGGTTTTGTGGAATTGTAAAAGGCACGGAGTTTGTGGTTGGTGTAAAACCTGCCATTTTATTTTCCATGGTGTAGCTGATGGATATTGTTTATCCTTGATTCAACCCAATGGCTTGCTACCAGGTGTTATAGGCATCTGTGAATTCAATTGGTCAAAAAACACACAAGGACACTGCATGATGTGGTTATTCTACCCCAAGTCTTTCATTTCTGATTTAAACTTCAGCACTTCAAGGGACTTGGTCATCCCATGAGTGGAGCCGTTTTGGAAGAGGTAATGTCATTTCAGAGTCTCACCAGTACTGTTAGGGTACTCAGCAGAACCATGGTGTCTACAGGCATCAGGTTGCTAAACCTTGTACGGTGGTCTTCAAACTCTTTGTCAGCAAACAAGAACTAGGTCCAGCTCAAAGGCCCTCGGCCTAGAAAGACAGTGTTAATTTTTCATGGTGTTAATAAAGACCTTCCTTCATGAGGTTATTAAGAAGCTAAAACATTGAGGCAAAAGAGAACCCATCAACCTGAGGCTCTGGGGAAAAGATAGAAAAAGCACTGATTTTGTCAGGTACAAGAAATTGGAATCAAGGTTAGGTCCAAAATTAGTAAAAGTTTCTGACGTACTAGCAGTGGTAGATAAGAGTCAAATTGTTGGTAGATAAGAGTCAACGGAATTCAGGGAGGGCTGGATTTAGATCTCTTGTGGGTGCGAAGAGATTCCAAACTTATGACATACTTGACCCCTTCCTCAGCCTCTGCCTGATTATCTCCTACAGATTCCTTTTCCTCTGCTCTATCATAAAAGCTTAATTGAAGCAGATCTTCTCTTGGATCATCTGGCTCTTGAAGAGCATGTAGGACAACTTGCCACAGCCAACTAGAGTTAACTAACATGGAAGAAATGTTGGAATAGAATCATTTAAAAAAGAAGGATGCAAAAAGAAGGAACCCAATAAAATGTGAATGATAAAAATTAAAATATTTTTAAAATCATTTTAAATAATTAAATGGTTGAATTATCTGTGGTGAACTGGCCACAGGGAGTTAGCCATGTGGCGTTGGACATGATGAGTAGGCCAAGGCAAGTTGTCTCATTCTCCATGGAGATACCCAATCTTGGACCTTCATAGGTCCAAGAGCAGGAATTGCAAAGCACTGGATAACAGTTCTGAATGATTCTACTGTAGTTATTATTATAATATCTTAATAAACATAAGAATCTGGTTGTAAATGATATCCCAAGCATCCCCTTCTTTGAGAACCAGGAGATTCCTTTGACATTTGAAGAACATGTCATGGTGCTGTTATGAGATGCCTGCCTGTTCTGACCCAGGCTTCGTCAAACTTAACACAAACTGAATTTAAAAGTAAAACCTTTTTTAATGCGACGCTGGGAATTACTTGCATTCCCAGCCAAAACTCATTAGACACAGTTCCTCAAGATAAGAGCAAGCTTTTCAGTGCTGTTGAATGCTGCCAAGAAACAGAAGTCCAACCCAAAAACCTAGAAAAAACTGACCAGAGTACAGAGCTTCACAAAGGACTCAGAGATTACTGAACTGCTTTGCTTCCTGCAAAGCGTTCGTCATTGAGGTCTGACTTTTGTCCCAATCACCTCCCAGCCTTACTACCGAGTTGCCCCTTCTGCTTCAGCTGCTCTCACCTTCTAGCAGTTCTGCGCACACGCGCACTGGGAACAAGCTCCCTGGGATCCTCTGCTTCACTGCTGCCAGGCTCCGAAGACAGCACCCCACTCTCAGATGGCCCTGGCCCCATCCCTGCATCAGATGCAGGACCCTCGTCCAAGTCCTCGCCAGTCTCCCTGACGGGTTCCCTTTTGTTCTCACTGTCCACACTGGCTGTCAGCAAACCACACCACTGCCCATTCATAATATGGCTGCTTCGTTGGGGCCCCAGTAAGAGATCTGTCAGGGTTCTCTTTCCCTCACTCTGATCCCAGCATGACTGTTTATGCCCATGTTTTCTCAAAGTTCTTGACTGCTGTGATCTCATGAATATTGCCAAGGAAGAGAACAAAGACCTACTTTATTCTGCCTTGTTTTTTTTTGGCGAAGACAAATGTCTCATCTTTCAAGTCAAGCTACATACAGTAAACAAATCCTCTCTGTGTCGCTTGTAAATATCTTACTAGCACTTGGTGGTGTTGAGCAATGAATGGGGTTGGGGTTGGCTTTTTCAATGGACGTTGCCAGTTCTATGATTTCCATCAATAAATAGCAAGTAGTGTTGGTGGGTATTATGGTGCATGTTGTCCTGAGCATCTTGTTGCAGTACAAGTCAAAAATTATACTTGGATGATATTGTTGATGATGATAATAATAGTAATAATGGGTAAGTGATGTACCATCCTTTCTCAACTTTGTGATCCCCAGATAAATTGAATTATGAATTCTATTACCCTTGACTGGGAGAAAAATGTTGATTACAGCGTTGGCAATGGTAAGACTTGTGGACTTCAACTCCTAGGATTCCAGGATGACTGCGGAATTCTGGGAGTTGAAGTCCACAAGTCTTAAAGTCTCCACATTTGAAGACCCATGACTATAAAAAGGATAGAATCCACGCTGGTGGTATATATTGGAAATTCCACCTTGGTGGCCCATTGAATTGTTGAGGTTGCTTCACGTGTCTTTCTCCTTTTTTTTACAGAAAGCCATGGCTTCCCTCAAGGACAAACTGATCACCCCAATTACCCAGCCCAGCACCCAACCAAACAACAAGATCACTGTGGTAGGAGTCGGTCAGGTGGGGATGGCCTGTGCTGTCAGTGTCCTGGAAAGGGTATGTATGTCCATTTGAGATGCTTACGTGCTGGCTATTCTGACCCAGCCTTTGCAAGTAATGATAAGGTGCTTACTCGCAAGTAAAACAGCCCCTTTTCAAAACAGGGCAGGAACAGTCTTTTATTCACATGGATAAACAAAAACCAAACGTCATGAGTCCCAACAAACCTAGTTCTGGCCAAGGAATCCAAATTGCTTGTTGTATACTAGGAAAAGAACGGAACCAGTCACTCCCAAACCCCTACTATTTATTTCCCAGCCATGGAAGGGCTGGTTAGCGTCCACGCCTGCTTTTTCCCTGAGAGCTGGCTTATTGTTTTCCATTGCTCTCCTTTCCTCTCTGTGCATACGCGCATCTGGGATGGGCCCCATCTGTTCCTCCTCCTAACTCAGATCAGGCCTGTCCACCTGGGGGAGAATGGAAGGCCCCAGTTCTCTCTCTCTGATACTGTTTCCTTATCAGAGCCTTTCAAAGGCTCCAAAGCTGGCCCAGGCTCCCCCTCCTCCTCATCTGACTCTGCTGCTAGCTCTGCTGGCAGCCGACAGGCCACAACACTGTCTTTCATGCAGAAGATCCCCAGACGGCATGTAGAATTCAATACAGTATTTTAAAAAGGCTAAATCCCAATTAAGTAGTATGTATCCAACTGATTGCGCAAATTGTGGCACAGGTACTTGACGACGTACAATCACAGTTGGGATCTGAATGTTGGTCGCTAAGTGATATGGTCATTAACTGAGTCATCACGTGACCAGATTGGATTTTACAACCATTTTTACTGCAGTGGTTAAGCAAATCAGATGGTGGTTAAGTGAATCACACGGTCATTAAGTATCATCATATGCCGATCGTCCTGTCCGCTCCCACAGGAGGGGCCTCCTGGTGATACCGTCGGTCAGACATTGTCGGCTGGCGGTTCCCAGGGCTAGGGCCTTCTCCGTGGGAGCCCCCGCCCTCTGGAACCATCTCCCCGTGGATCTCCGTTTGGCCCCTGACCTCCGCTCCTTCCGCCGGGACCTAAAGACTTGGTTATTTCAACAGCCCAGCCTGGAATGACCAGGGTGGGATTTTTTACTGTTTTAATTATTTTAATTAATGTTTTAATGTTTTATTGTTATTTATTCTGACTTGTTATATTTAATGCTTGTTTTATGTAAATTTGGTCCTGTTTTATTGTTAGCCGCCCTGAGTCCTTAGGGAGAAGGGTGGCATACAAGTCGAATAAATTATTATTATTATTATTATTATTATTATTATTATTATTATTATTATTAAGCGAATCCAACTTCCTCCATTGATTTTCCTTGTCAGAAACCAGCTGGGAAAGTTACAAATTGCAATCACATCACCACGAGATGCTGCAACCATTGTAAATGTGAGCTGGTTGCCAAGCCCCCAAATTGTGATTGTGTGTCCCCAGAAGTGTTCCCTTTGTTTTAACTTTGAGGATGGCTGATAAGTCTTTCCCCCCACCCGCAAGGCTGCGTAATTTCAAACTTCCGTTAAACAAATAGTCATAAATTGAGGACTACGTGTAGTTGAGAAATGCGATAAATTGGTCTAGCAAAGAAAAGTGCTTAGCTATAAAGATCAGATCTTCCTTGCACTCAGCTGGGAATTTTGTGATACAGCCATGTAGGATTTTTTGGCAATAGACAAGATGGTTTTCCTTCTTCCAGAATTTTTGATTGCCTTATAGCTTGAAAATTTCCTCGTGGTCTCCTGTTCATTCACTAAGTCTAGCTCTATTAGCTTCAGAGTCCAGCTCAAAACAAATAAGATTATAGGAGCTAATACATCGAATTTATTAATGATACAAAATGAGTTTTGAAGGCCACGAGTGATCCATTCCTGACTCAGAAGCTTGTATCAAGGCCTGCTTAAGATAGATCGATCACCTCCATGATGACTTGGACCTCTGTTTGATTAATGCACAAAGTGTGCCAGTGTAGCAGTCCTCATGCTTAACTCTTGTTTAATGTTCCTTGTCAGGGTAATGATGATTTATTAGCTGACCAGCTGCCATAATGCTGTAATGATGATGCCATGGTAGTGATGAGTCAGCAGGGTACCACTTTAAGAGGCTGTATTATAAGAGAGGCCCTGTTGGGACATATCTCTCTCTCCATGTGTGCTTCCCTGCTGTAGCTGATTGCTGATTGATTGTTTGACCTTTGCCTAGTACGTGTATGTATATTCTTGTGTAGAGATAAACCACTATTTATTATTACAAACCTCTGTGTGCTGTATTTGCTCCTGGGTTGCCTCACCTAGTCAAACGTCATGCACTCTGACATTTCTTCCTGATGCCAGGGTCTCTGTGATGAACTTGCTCTCGTTGATGTCCTGGAAGACAAACTGAAAGGAGAAATGCTGGATCTACAACACGGAAGCTTATTTCTGAAGACACCTAAGATTGTAGCAGACAAGGGTAAGGTTTTCCATTGATCCTCCCAAACAAATCTTTGGCCAATAATCACCAGGAAGTCAAGATCAATCCTGTCCTGGTTACTGAGTGGCTTGGTGGTCATTGTTGACCAGAATTTGAGGCAGTGGTGGTATGCTACCGGTTTGACCTGGTTCAACCAAACCAGTAGTAAAAAACACTACCGGTTCAATCAGCTGAAAAAGAAGCAACAAGAACATGGGCATTGGGGGGGGTCGTTCCTAGCTTTTCTTTCTTCGTCTTCTCAGTTAATTGGTGTGTTAGGGGCATGCGCGGATATTAGGGGTAAACACGTTAGGGCGTGTGCGCATGCGCATTAGGGGTGTGCGTGCACGTAATCACCCACTGAACCAGTAGTGACCAAGGTAGGAACCCACTACTGATCTGAGGTAAATGAGCAACCAGGGGATTATTGAAGAAGAGAAGGAAGGTTCTTGGCCACTTCTATTCCCCACTGTCCTGTCAGAGCTGAAGAAGCTTCTTGAATGAGAAGTGAAACTTCTTCAAAGAAAAAAACAGGAAAGTCCAGTTGCCTCCTGAAAAAGCACCTTTGGGACAAGAGAAGGAAGTTTCTTGGCCACTGGATTTCTCTGCTCTTTGCAAAGGTTTGGATAAAAACCAAACGTGATCCAGAGAGTAACTTCACCCCTCCTTCCTTTCTCTTCAGATTATTCTGTGACCGCGAATTCAAAGGTGGTGGTTGTAACCGCCGGGGTCCGCCAGCAGGAAGGAGAAAGCCGCCTTGACTTAGTTCAGAGGAACGTCAACGTCTTCAAATTCATTATCCCTCAAGTTGTGAAATACAGCCCAAATTGCATCATTCTGGTGGTGTCAAACCCAGGTAAAGTGTTGGTTTGGGGTCAAAAGCAATTATGTGGAAGGGCTGGTGCTTGAAACCAACTCTCTATCACTGGTTATTGTATATGAAACTATCCAACTTAAGGTTGGAGCGTGTTATAAAACAAATAGGTATTGTGTCAGGGTTCCGGAGATTGCCCTAATTTAAGCATCAGCCTCGAGCCAAGCTTCAAAAGAATTCAAAAGATTTATTAGGAGTAACATGTCCAGCACTAACCTGTGTGAAGCCAACTCTGAGACACATAATTTACTATCACTCTGTTTCCCCACCCCATCCCCTGGGTGTCATCAATCAGATTTATAACAGATTTATAAATCACGGGCTGGGTGTCATCAATCACAACTCGAATGAAAGGTTTTCGAGGGCAGAAGATCCAGTAGCCTAGGCTACAATCTCCACAAGGTAAGTGTGGAATGTGCTTCTGGCCTTCATCTGCCGCACTGCTCCCTCAGACCTTCCCCCCCCTTCCTTCTTATGGCAACTCGGAAACAGGCATAGGAATGATTTACGAGTTGACATATTACTTTTAACGCCTTAATGTGCTTTGGATATGAGCAGCATGGTGGCCTGCTGGTGAAGACGCCTCCCCCTTGGAAGGTTGAGCATTTAGTCCTAGGTAGCAGCAGATTTTTCTCTCTCTGGGTGCAAAGAAAAATATCTGCTGCGAACTCTGTGTAGCATCAGGAAAGGCAGCTGGTCAGTAAATGCTCAGCTCCATCCAGTCACCCCAAGATGATCCTGTATTAAGGGATTACAGGGACATAAAAATAGTATTTTAAAGGTGGTTTGGATATGTATGTACATGCAGATGCCACTACATACTGCATTAAATGTTTATTGAGGTTTATTCCACATTTGCAAATACCCTGGAATCATTTTGTGCAGAATAGAAGACAGCTAACGAATAAATAATAGAAAAGTAGGTTTTTGCAGTAACTGTGTTAAGGATAGCGATGCATATTGCTATAACTACACAATCAGGCAAGATATAAGTAGTCCTCTGCTTACGGCCACAATTGGGGCCAGAATTTCCATTGCTAAGCAAGGAAGTTGTTAAGTGACTCGCATGTGATTTTACAATCTCTTTTGCTGTGGTTGTTAAGTGAGTCATGTGGTCATTAAGCACTTCTGCCATTGATTTTGCTTGTTGGAAGCTGGCTGGGAAAGCCTCCAGTGGCGATCACATGACCTCACGATGCTGCAATCATAAATGCTGGTGGGCAAGCGCCCAAATTTTGATCATGTGACCATGGGAAATGCTGTGACAGTCATAAATGCCACTTTTTTTCAGTGCCATTGTAATTTCCAAAGGTCACTAAACAAGTTGTAAGTCAGTAACTACTTATATTTGCACATTTGTTGAGGTCAAAATTTTGGGTTCACAGGTGGCACTAAGTCATAAACCGCAGTGTATAAGTTCAGTAAGTATAATAAGTGTTCAGCCTGTTTGTCTGTCTTCCCTTTTCCAGTGGACATCCTGACCTATGTGACATGGAAACTTAGTGGCTTGCCAAAGCATCGTGTCATCGGTAGTGGTTGTAACCTTGATTCTGCTCGGTTCCGCTTTTTGATGGCTGAAAAATTGGGCATCCATCCCTCTAGCTGCCACGGTTGGGTATTGGGAGAACATGGGGATTCCAGTGGTGAGTAGGCCTTACTTTTCCTGGCAGTCTTGACGCCTTCCATATGTTCTGCTCCAGGGATCATTCAGATAAAATGCACCAGGCACATATTATCATATGCGGTGGACATGTGCAAAAGCAAAAAGTTGACAAAAATACATACATAGTTAGAAAAAAATGTGAAAGCAGCATATAGATTATAAGCCAGAAATATTTTTTAGGTAAAATGAGGACACACCTACAGAAGAAGACGTAATTTAAAAAAATATTAGAATGTGCAGAAATGGACAGATTGACATTAAAATTAAAAGAAAAAGAAGACACAGAATATTTCCAAACATGACATTTGTTTTTACAAATGGTTGGACAATAGAGGTAGAAATTAGGAACTGGAAAAGTATTATTATGTAAGCAAATTGATCCAGACAATACACTGTTCACAAAGCACTTATGTATGTAAAGAGAAAATGTATAAATAAACTGTTAAAAAAAAGATAAAATGCTCCTGGGAGTTAAAATGCAAAACATCTAGAAAGCATTGAAGTTGGCCTGCCACTGTTTTTCTTTACACACCAAAACCAATTCCTAATGTGATCAGAATCACTTCTTCCTGTCACTAAATCGGGAAGTAAAAATCAGTTAAGAGCCATACTTTCTGGAAAAAAAAGTGCTGTAAATTGAAGTCACAGGATGCTGCAAATGGCCAAAAAGGCAGGCCTGTTGCCAAGCACCCACAATGAGATCACATGACTTGACAAGTGGAAAGATGTTGGAATTTAGAAAATGTGTTGTATGTAGGGCTGAAGGAATTCTTCCGTTACTTGAACAGTCAGTAACTAAGAATTGGAATGGAATGGAATGGAATGGAATGGAATGGAATGGAATGGAATAGAATAGAATAGAATAGAATAGAATAGAATAGAATAGAATAGAATAATTTATTGGCCAAGTGTGATTGGACACACAGGGAATTTGTCTTGGTGCAAATGTTCTCTGTGTACATTGAAAAAAATATACATTCGTCAAGAGTCAAGAATCATAAGGTCCAACACTTAGTAATAGTCAAATCATACTAGGAAACAGTCAATATAAATCATAAGGATACAAGTGGCAAAGTTACAGTCATTCAGTCACAAGTGGGAGGGGATGGGTGATAAGGAGTGATGAGAAGGTTAACAGTAATAGTAGTGCAGACTTTGTAAATAGTTGGACAGTGTTGACGGAATTATTTGTTTAGCGGAGTGATGGCTTTCGGGGAAAAACTGTCCTTGTGTCTAGTTGTTCTGGTGTGCAGTGCTCTATAGCGTTGTTTTGAGGGTAGGAGTTGAAACAGTTTATGTCCGGGATGTGAGGGGTCTGTAGATATTTTCACAGCCCCCTTTTTGACTCGTGCAGGATACAGGTCCTCCATGGAAGGCAGGTTGGTTGTAATTGTTTTTTCTGTGATCCTAATTACTCTCTGAACACATTGAGAATTGCCTGTTTTTTTCAAATTTACCATTTTTAAGAAGTGTGGATTTCACTTCCATGCCGGCTGGGGAATTCTGGGAGCTGAAGTCCACACAACTTAAAGTTGCCATGTTTTGAAAAAAAATAATAATTTCACTGAAACGCGTTGCTTGAATGTAGAACCGTCACTTACATTACATCGCACTAAATTCTCTTTAACCCTTTCAGTACCGATCTGGAGCGGAGTCAACGTAGCAGGAGTTTCTCTCCAGGACTTGAATCCACAAATGGGGACTGACCAAGATCCAGAGGAATGGAAGAAAGTCCACAAACAGGTGGTGGAGAGGTATGGTGCGATGAAGTTATGGAAGCAATAGCTGAAACAAAAGCAAAAAATTTGTTTTCTTAGACAGAAAGTACCGTATGTACCTGTGGATAAGCCCATTTGCGGATAAACTGAGACTCAAATTTCTAACCAATATATCTTGAAAAATGTGCTACCTGTGCATAAGCCAATTCTTGAATTTTTTTATAATTTTCACAACCAGCTTATGTGTGCATGTGGCATGTTTTTCATGGTATTTTGATTAAAAAGTTTGCGGGTCAGCTTATCCGCAGATGGGGTTATCGATCTGGATACACAGGTACTTCTAAAAAATATTGCCATATGTCAGGGGTATTCAAACTTGGCAAGTTTAAGACTTGTGGACTTCAACTCCCAGAATTCCTGAGCTAACATGACTGGAGGAGGAATTCTGGGAGTTGAAGTCCACAAGTCTTAAACTTGCCAAGTTTGAAGACCCTTGCCATATATACCGTGTTTCCCCTAACATAAGACACTGTCTTATATTTTTTTTGGCTCCCAAAAACACACTAGGTCTTATTTTTGGGGTAGGTCTTATTTTCGGGGAAAAACGGTACTCACAGATAAGCCTACAAGCATATTTTGGCAGCTGAAATTCTCAGTTTCAGGGAGCCTTGGTGCTCTAGGAGCTTGGTTGTTTTCTTGCAGACATTTTATTACCAAAACTAGGTAATATAATCAACACTAGTAAGGAGTGGAGTTTGCTCTCAGGTCTAAGATAACTCAATGGCAGTCAACTGGCCCTGGCTGTCTCACTCTGGGACAATTGAATGTGAGATAACTCAAGAGAGGGATAAGTGAATTGCAGTGGGCCTTGTCTTGCTGTAGGTTTGAGCCTTCTCAAATTAAAAATCCTCAAGGCAGGGGTGAGTTGCAATTCTACTTGTCCTTCTCTTGAGTTATCCTGCGTTAAATTGTCACTGCTGGCAAGTTGGCTCCAGTGAGTTGTCCACCTTGAAAAGAAGCCCTATCACAGTCCATTGGCCACCTCCGGTTCCTGGCATGCCAGAAACTGGACCACGCAAACCAGCAAAGCCCCATCTGTTGGGGGCAGGCAGTGCACGAAATCACATCCCCCACCCCCCCTTTGGTCCACGGAAAAACCTCTCTCTGCGGAACTGGTCCCTGGTGCTCAAAAAGTTGGGGGGCACTGGTCTAGTAGCTTCCCTTGTCAGTGTTGATTGGTGTGGTTCTTTGGTTGAGCTGTTTACTCTTACCTTATTTGGCAAACAATAACCCCAATCGAGTTCCTAGAGCTATGCATCTGATAATAATTCCCCCAAAAAGCATTCAGAGGCTATAATTGGGAATATTTGGAACTGTAGACCAGCACATGGTGGAAAAAAATGGGGAAGGATGTAGCAGATGGTCAGTTCCTCCTTTCATGGATTCCTTGTTTGAATGTTCCTTGCTTGACAAAGACGTTGGCTGTTTGTTTCCTCTTACAAGGGCGATTTCAGATACGTAACAGTTTTAGAGCTTTTAGTTTCCCATTGACCAAGCTGACCCACGCTTCCTCTTGTGTGTCCAATAGTGCTTATGAAGTGATCAAACTGAAAGGCTACACCAACTGGGCCATTGGCTTTAGTGTTGCTGATCTTCTAGAAACCATTTTGAAGAACCTTTCTCGAGTCCACCCAGTGTCTACCATGGTGAAGGTAAGGACCAGTGTGAGATGGCAGCATTTTCTGTTCTTTATATTTTATTTTATTTTATTTTATTTTATTTTTATTTTTATTTTTATTTTATTTATTTATTTATTTATTTATTTATTTATTTATATACTTCTCTCTTTTGTTTTAGATCAGGGGTCTCCAAACATGGCGACTTTAAAGACTTGTGGACTTCAACTCCCAGAATTCCCCAGCCAGCAGTGCTGGCTGGGGAATTCTGGGAATTGAAGTCCACAAAGTCGCCATCTTTGCAGACCCCTGTTTCAGGTGAATATAGAGATAAATGAGTTTCCTAGAGATCAGTGAGTTAGGATTGGGGAAAGGGTAGTCAGCCTTCAAGATAAACTGGACTAGGAAAATAAAGCCACTACTTTTATGGTAAGGTCATAGTGACAAACTCTTGCCAGTCTGAACGTGCTTCCCACATTTCACTTTTATCTGCCTGAAAACTAGGGAGAGGTTTGGCTAAGGCATTTATTTAAGTTACCATTCTGGCCCGTATTTTTTTACAAGTCGTCCTTGACTGATGACCACAATTGAGCCCAAAGTTCTGTTACTAAGCAAGACAGTTCTTCAATGAATTTTCCTCATTTTATGACCTTTCTTCTTATAGTTGTTAAGCGAATTGCCACAGTTTTAAGTGAGTAGCCTGCTTGTTAAGCAAATCTGGCTTCCCCGTTGACTTTGCCTGTCAGCAGGTCACAAAAAGTTATCATCTGACCCCTGGGCACTGCAATTGTCATAAATATGAACCAGTTGCCAAGCATCCAAATTTCGATCAGGCGACCATGGGGGTGCCACAGTGGTCATAAGTGTGAAAAAGTAAAGGTCGCTTTTTAAAAATTCTGTGGTAATTTCAAACGGTCCCTAAATGAATAGTTGTAAGTTGAGGACTGCCTGTTCTGACCCACGCCCTTTTCCGACCAATCAAACACAATCCAAAAGGAACAGAAAACCTTGTAATGCTTTTACAAAATAATCAGCTGTGATAAGCACAAGACTTGCCAAACTGTACGAGACTTGCCAAAAGATAACAGACAAGAAATAATTTGCAAAATAAGAATCTTCAAATACAAAATCAGGATACTGGAATTTCCACGAAGCTGTAGTTTCAAAACGTCTTTGCCTTCTGCAAAGAACGTTTGCTTCACAGCTGGCTTTTATCTTCTTGAAGGAGGGGCCATTACCTTGCAGCCTTACTCCCGAGTCACCCATGCTGCTGCAGCTGCTCTTTCCTGCGGGTAACCCTGCGTGCACGCGCACTTGGCACAGGTTCCTCGGGAGTCTCCTCTTCACTGCTGCCAGCCCCCACAATCTCTGAAGGCAGCAGTCCACTCCCTAATGGTCCTGGCCCCTCATCTGAGTCCTCGCTCTCCTCAGCCATCTGCACCTGCTCCCGGCTAACCACAACACTGCCTATATCTGACCATGTTCTTGATTGCAGCCCTTTCTCCTGTTCCTCAAGGTTATTTTTTCTGCCTGTTGGAGCAGACTAGCATTAGAATTACAATCACGGTTTATTATATGTGATATCTGACTTATAACTGTAATTGAGCCTGGCAATTAGAGTTGTAAGTCACAATGTTAGTGAAGCACGTCACCACATGACTGGACATGTTTATATGAGCTTTTTTTCCCAGCCGTCATTAAACAAATGCCATGATTGTTAAGTGAACCCATTGTTAGCTGAGCCAGTTTTTGCTAGAAAACCAGAAGTAAGTTGCATTTTCCTGCTAAACTGACGCAAATTGGGATCAAGGGAGCGCAGGGCATTGCAGACGGTAATGGAAGCGTGAGCCAGTTGCCAAGCACCAACATTGTGGTCATGTCACTGGGGGGTGGGTCTTTTGAGGGTCTGTCATAATTTCAGGCAGTAGCTAAGCGTTCGGCCATGTGTACACAGCAATTACATGAGTGTAGGAAGAATGGCAGAAGGGACTCGGTGGCTAAGACTCTGAGCTTGTTGATCAGAAAGGTTGGCAGTTTGACGGTTTGAATCCCTAGCGCCGCGTATCGGAGTGAGCTCCCGTTATTTGTCCCAGCTTCTGCCAACCTAGCAGTTTGAAAGCATGTAAAAATGCAAGTAGAAAAATAGGGACCACTTTGGTGGGAAGGTAACAGTGTTCCATGCGCCTTCGGCATTTAGTCATGCCGGCCACATGACCATGGAGTCATCTTCAGACAGCGCTGGCTCTTCGGCTTTGTAACGGAAATGAGCCCTGCCCCCTAGAGCCGGAAACGATTAGTACGTAGGTGCGAGGGGAGCCTTTACCTTTAGAAAGACTGGCAGAGCCGGGGAGTGGAGTTAAAAGAGGGATCAGCCTAGAATCCCTACCTAGTCAACAGTGATTGAACTTTCCGGTAAGGCTGAGGAATGGGGGATTTTCTAATTTTCCCGTCTGTGGTTGCAGGGTATGTACGGCATTGAAAACGAAGTGTTCCTGAGCCTTCCTTGTGTGCTGGGATCCGTGGGGTTGACCAGTGTGATCAATCAAAAGCTGAAGGATAACGAGGTGGCTCAACTCCAGAACAGCGCCTCTACATTGTGGAACGTCCAGAAGGACCTCAAAGACCTGTAGGCACCTAGAGATGCTTTCGTTCTCCATAAACAAGAAGACAAGCAGTGTTAAGCCAACACGTTCATGTTAACTCCATAGCTGAGCTTCCAGTAAACATCTTGAAAGGGTACCAGCTTTCCTCCACCACAGCTAAGATCCACGTTGTCATAAATGCAGATGTTCCGAACAAATAAAACCAGCTCTTTTGTGTGTGCTCCCAATCTTGTTTCATTTTCATTTTTTCCCTTCTGTGTCTCTAGTCTGTGTTTTTACCTATTTCAAGCCGTCTTAAATCCCACCAGGCATACAAGCTGATTGGGTTTACTTTGTGCCAATCACCAGGAGATGTTGAGTTGTAGTCCCACCCTTGGCATGAAAGCTAACTAGGTGACCTTGGGCCAATCACCAGGAGATTGTGAGTTCTAGTCCCGCTTTAGGCATGAAAGCCACATGCATGACTGGGCTAGTCAACACTCTCAACCCAGCCCACCTCACAGGTTTGTTGTGTGGAAAATAGGAGGTGAAAGGAGGATTAGGTATGTTCACTATCTTGAGTTATTTCTAAAAATAAAAGTGAATATGAATCCATTTTCAGCGATGATATGACTGATTCCCATTAAATTTTTGCTCAGATTAGTAATATCAGAAGATAATTTGCTTTTTATCTTCGATGTATTATATTGACTAGGAATGCTAACAGAATCTAGAGAGCTTTGTACAACACAGTAAAACTGATTTGTATATGTATCAGTGCACAAAGCTGTGTTTTTTTCTAACATAAACTATGGATGAGTGCAATGCATACAGTATGTTCAGTCAGCTTCTCTATTTCATGAAGAATAAACTTCAGTGACTTAATATGAAACCATACTTTTCAAGGAATCTGTACAATTCAGCAACCTCTCATTAAATGTAGGTATTACCCTGTTTCCCTGAAAATACGACCTACTAAGTCCTAGCTTGATTTTTACATGTGTGCCCAATATAAGCCCTAGGCCCAAAATAAGCCCTAATTAAGATCCCACCCACTCGGGTAAAAATGAAGCTAGGGTGGGGATAGGGGGTGGAGCCACCTTACTATGGACAGTTGTAGCCAGGCCTCACACACCCCGACACCTGCCTTGCCGGACCATTCTACAGCTGGCAAGGTTTTCCTGAAGGCCTCCGTAGCTGATAGCAAAGCTCCAGATCAATCAGGCTGCAGAAGAAGTTTCTAAAGGCTCTTGACAGTGAAAAGGAGGCCAGGAGTGATGCAAGCAAGCGAGGTTAGTCAGTGGATGACATCCCCCCCCAAAATAAGACCTGGTGCCTTTTTGGGTGGCAAAAAAATATAAGACGGTCTTATTTTTGAGGAAACAAGATACTTTCTGAACGCTGAGAAGAAAACAGTTGTGAAGAAAGATTCCGTTACTGCCATACTTGTGCCTCATGCAAATAATTGCAAATTAATTAAGCTTCAAATGCTGTATAATTCCATTTGGGGGATGAAAATATTAGTAATCAATAACATTGGGTTGATTACATCACTGTTTCAGGAACCTTACGTTGCTTGCCTTTTGTTTAAAAACTTCCATGAAAGGGTTCATCCATGCTAACTTATTTATTCCAAAGATTAATAATACAAGCAGATAATTTGCTTTTTTGGCTTGTGTATTAGCTAGGAATGCTGCAGGGATCTGGGATTCTCAAACCTCATGTTGGATCAAGATGTGCAATTTTTTAGGACTTGTTACTGAAAATTTGCAGCTTCTTCCCATAAAGTATAATAGAGATGCAGAAAAAAGGGTAATATATCTTTTTGTGGTAATCACAAATTAGCGACTATTTTTCCCCCATTGTGCTGCAAAGTCCTGTAAAGAAGTTGTTTTAACGCCAAATTAATTCACCGAAGCAGGAATGGAAGAAAAGAGAATTTTCAATCATCCAACCCAGATGGAGAAATGAAATGAAAAGGCAGAACTGGAAAAGGCTTTTCATAAAGGCTTATTAAGGGAGAAATGGAAAAGAAGGCCCAGATCATTTATCTCTTCAGTGTGTTGTGTTGCATTGTAATGTAATGTCCTTATGTGATGAAATGGATTTTTTTCTGCAAGTACTGAAGAATGTGGAATTCTCACAAGATTTGCTTTCAGCTTTTTAGAGCGGTAGAGAGAGAAATAATACTATAGAATATCTATCTATCTATCTATCTATCTATCTATCTATCTATCTATCAATCAATCATATACCTACCTACCTACCTTCTACCTACCTACCTATCTTATCTACCTACCGTTTCTTCTATCCAGTAGTGGGCTTCAAATATTTTAACCACTAGGTCTTTGCCCAGTTGCTGGGTGGCCGTGGCCATGGTGGGCATGACCTAATTGGACTATACCATCCTGGGAGCAAAAACAGGCTGTGGAGGGCTTGTTTTCCACCTCCCCAAGCTCTGGAGGCTCTCTGGAGGCTGGAAATAGGCCTGTTTTCCACTGCCTCATGCTCCACCCACGCCCTGCACTTACCTGGGATCCAGAACAAGCCGCGTGGAGACTCCTGGGAGGGGCAGCGTGGGGCAGGATGGGGCAAGCCAGTCATCAGAACTATCGGTTCACTGATCCGGATGTAAGATTGACATCCGGTTCACCTGAACTGGCTGAAGCCCACCCCTGATTCCATCTATATCTTATCTATCTGTATCTATCTGAGTAATTGTGATGGCTATAGATAATAGGTCCACATGCTTTTGGCTGTTATCATCTATTCCCACCTAGGCATTCTTGAACTGGCTGGATGCATCGTTATTGATAGGATGTATATTAGATCTGTGAATTTGATACATCTTTCCCACTTTCACAGGATAAGCAACATTAAGCAAACCCTAGAATATACAGGTAGTCCTCAACTTGAAACCATAATGGAGCTGGCAATTACAGTCATAAGTCATGCCAATCATTAAGTGGGCCACACTGCGACCATTCCCAATTTTACAGGTTTTTTGCAATGGTTAGTAAGCAAATGCGTTGTGGATGATTTTTGCTGGAAACGTTCACTCAATCCCCATGTTTGGTGGCACAGTGGTTAGAATGTAGAATTGCAGGCAAACTCTGCCCACTACCAGTAGTTCGATTATGAGCAACTCAAGGTTGTCTCGGCTTTCCATCCTTCCAAGGTTGGTAAAACGAGGACCCAGATTGTTGGAGGAAATAGGCTGACTATCAACTGCTTAGAGAGGGGTATAAAGCACTATAAAGCGGTATATAAGTCTTAAGTGCTGTTGCTATGTTTGTGCTTTATCCAATGACTTCCAAAAATAGTCAAGGTCAAAATCAGTAGAAAAGGAAGGTGCCGTCATTCCATTGCATTTCTAATTGTGTTTCTTGGAAGGAGACCTTGGCATGATGTCAGGGGTTGAACTTCCATGAAAAGGGGAGGGAGGTGGGGAGGGAGCTGGACAAGAAGAGGCAAGTCACCCATCGCTGGAAAAAGTTTGCTCCAGCAGTCTTGGTCCTGCAAACAAAAGCTTTGTGGATCACAGTAGAAGGGAGACCTAGCCACTAGCTGAAAAGGAAAAAAAAAGAGGGAGGGAGGAAAACAGGAAGGAAGGAAGGAAGGAAGGAAGGAAGGAAGGAAGGAAGGAAGGAAGGAAGGAAGGAAGGAGAAAATAGATGGAAATAGGAAGGAAGGAAGGAAGGAAGGAAGGAAGGAAGGGGAAGGAAGGAAGGAAGGAAGGAAAGAAGGAAGGAAGGAAGGAAGGAAAAGAAGGAAAAGAAAAAAGGAAAGAAGGAGGAAAGGAAGAAGGAAGGAAGAGGAAAGGAAAAGGAAGGAAGGAAAGAGTAAAGGAGGAGGAGGGAAGGAAGGAAAGATGGAAGGGAGGAGGAAGGAAGGAAATGGAAGGAAGGAAGAGGGGGAAGGAGGAAGGAAGGAGGAGGAAGGAAAAGATGGAAGGAAGGAAGGAAGGAAGAAGGAAAGGAGGAAGGAAAGAAAAAGGAAGGAGGAAGAGGAAGAAAAGAATTAAAGGAAAAATGGAAGGAAGGAAAAGAAGGATGCCAGGGAGGGAAAAATGGGAAGGAAGGAAGGAAAGGAAGGAAGGAAGGAAGGAAGGAAGGAAGGAAGGAAGGAAGGAAGGAAGGAAGGAAGGAAGGAAGGAAGGAAGGAAGAATCTGGTGTGCCTCTGGATACCAGAAGGAAACCCAGGGTGAAGCTAGACCAAGATGTTGAAAAAAATCATAAAAAACAAATTGCTTTTGCATTGTCTATGGAGATTCTCAGTCATCCAGGCCACGGTTGCCCCAAAGGTGCTTTTTCAAGAGGCAACTGGACTTTCTGGTTTTTCTTTGAAGACCAGAAAGCTTTTCTTCATCCAAGGATTCTTCAGCTCAGACTGGATGGTGGGGAATGATGTTTTTGCTTTTGCATTGTTGCCAAGAAAACAATAACATGTCTGTTAAACAACAGTGCAGTTCCGCTTCAAGGCAGTCTTTATTTTTAGATGCGCCGCAGCTGTGCCAGAAATAGGTCAGCTTAAGCTGGCCAAGATGAACAACGGTGTGAGATCACCCAGGAGTGGAATTACAATGGGAATAAAGCAAAATAATAAAATAAAAAAACGGCGTGGAAACGTCCAGGGAAAAAGAGAAGGGAAAGAAAGACAGGCGTGCAAGGGACTTATTACCATGCCCCATTAATATGCAAATGAGCACGCTCTTCTCTCCTTCTAATGATGCATTTTCAAATTAGGGATGATGTCACTGAGGCAGCTCCAAAGGGATCAGATCGATAAAGCAGGATTTGCAACCTTTTTAGAAAAGAAATGGATATAAACGGTTCATGTGCACTATTGAGATAAATGAAGTTTATTAAATTGCATGCTTGGGTTACATGTTTTACATGGTTTTTTTATTTTATTTTACACGTTCTGTTTGAACAAACATATCTGACCGATATGGACACTGAGCAAGCAATCATGACATTTTAATATATTTTGAGATACTGGAAATGCTTAAAACTG
Source organism: Naja naja (assembly GCA_009733165.1). Classification (NCBI taxonomy): domain Eukaryota; kingdom Metazoa; phylum Chordata; class Lepidosauria; order Squamata; family Elapidae; genus Naja; species Naja naja. The sequence continues at coordinate 44,998,600 of CM019154.1, forward strand.
AGATTTCCCAACAGGCAAGTTTTTAAGATTTAGGGGAAAAAATGAAGATGCCTCCAAACTACAGTTTATGTAGTCCTCGACTTACACCTATTTCAGAGGTGGTATTCAGCAGGTTCTGACCAGTTCTGGAGAACCAGTAGCGGAAATTTTGAGTAGTTCGGAGAACCGGCAAATACCATCTGTGACTGGGGATTTTGCAGTATCCTTCCCCTGCCACACCCACCAAGCCATGCCCACAGAACCAGTAGTAAAAAAAAATTGAATCCCACTACTGACCTATTTGTTTAGTGACTGTACAACGACACTACAAAAAGCGACTTACAGCAGGTCCTTGCACTTACAACCATTGCAGGAATCATGTGGTCAAAATTTGGGCACTTGCCAACCAGCATTTATTACCAATGGTTGCAGCGTCCTGGGGTTATGCGACTGCCACTTGTGACCTTCCCAGTCGATTTCCAACAAATCAAGTCCATGGGGGGGGGGAGCTGATTTGCTTAGCGGCCACATGATTCACTTAACAACTACAGCAAGTGGCTTAAGAACTGCGGCAAAACAAAAAGGTCATATTGTCGGTCACAAGCCTCGCTTAGCAATAGAAATTCTGCTCCTAATTGTGGCCTAGTTAAGTTAAGGACTACCTGCACTGAATATCCAGTGGCTAGAAACCAGGGTGTAAGGAGTTTGTGATGGAAATTATCTCCCCGAATGTCACTTTAGAGAGCCACTGCTTGCGATTGCTGACCTTAAACTGGGCTTTTCAAAACTTAGCAGTGGTCTTCGGAACTGTCTTCACACCGAGCCAATCTCCTCGCCAGGTTGGGCTTGAGGAAGGTGTCCATGATTTTTCCAAGGTTTTGAGAAGCCCGTTGTCCGTCTTCAGCTGAGGGAGGCTCCCCCTGCCGTTTTCCAAATCGGAGTCCAAAAGAATTGAAGTTAAATTTACTTCTGGTGAACCGGAGCCGACACGAGATCTGACTTTCTGTCTCACTCTCCTGGATGAAATAGCAAAGGCTGGTGGGATCAGCCAAGTTGGGCTCTTCGGAGTCTTGGGTCGCGTAATAGGAATTCCTCTTTTTCTGCCATTCAGGAGGGAGATCTAGGCAAGGAAATTCAGTTGGAGAAGGCAGGATACAGCAAGGCATCGTGAAACACAGGGACAAATTAATAATAGCAGCAGCCATAAATAGACGCCATTATTATTTTCTGGAAAGTCTGGAAAGCTCCCATAATTGAATTCTGGCCCAGAGTGGTGGAATGTAGTCTGGATTCCCAGGAAGGAGGGGCTGCATTCCAGAGGAGCATGAGACAATTCAGCTCAGACAGTATGTGTGAGAGAAAGAAGGTGAAGGCAGCTCCTCCCTAACAGTTCCCAAAGTATATACCCCATGGGTGGGCGTTAGTAGGCTTTAGTTTGGTAAGAGTCTGTCTGTGCGTGAGGAACAACACAGTCATAACCTGCCATGACTTTGACCCACCAGCAATTACCTGGGAATAATGTGTAATGTCAGCAAACACGAGAGGCAGGTAGGTCAATGACAAATCTACCACACATACCTGAGAAGCCAGCCTTCAGCATGGAACTGAAGTCGCCATGGACAGGTTTCCCAAGAATTCTGCTTTGTTTGAGAACCGTCATGAAGGAGAGTAAGAACAGGAGTTTAATCATGTCTGAATGTCTAAGAAAGGTTCTGGAGAAAAGAGAAAACAAACAGCTGAAAATGTCTCCATCACAGAGCATAGAATAATCATGGGGCTGGAAGGGACCTTGAAGGTCTTCTAGTCCAACTCCCTGTTCAAAGAAGAACTTATACCAGTGGTGGCTAACCTTTTGGGGCTCCTGTGCCAAAAATTGTGCACGCGCTTGCATGCTTGCGCTTGCGTACCTGCACCCAGAAGGCAACGTGTGCCCCCCCATGCCCCCACGCATGCGCGTGCAATCCCCACTTGCTCCCTGCCGCCCCCTTACCTGCACTGCATCTCACAGCTGATTTTTGATGGGTTTGAGGCCTTTTTCAGTCTCCCAAAGGCTTGAGGAAGGCTTCTGCAGGCTTTGCAGGCCAAAAACTAGCCCCGTTTCGTCACTTCCAGTATTTTCAGAAAAACAGGAAGTGATGAAACAGGGCTAGTTTTCGGCCTGCAAAGCTTGCAGAAGCCTGCAGAAGCCTTCCTCAAGCCTTTGGGAGGCCGAAAAAGGCCTGAAACCCATGCGCAGTGAGGTATGTTTGCCTGCAGCTCGTGTGCTGGCACAAATGGCTCTGCGTGCCACCTGTGGCACGTGTGCCATAGGTTCACCATCACGGACTTATACCATCCAGGTCAAATGTCCTGTCTATTTTTGGAAACCTCCAGCGATGGAGCACTCACAATTCAGGAAGGCAAGCTATTCCATTGAGTGTCTATGTCAAGGGTCTTTAAACTTGGCAAGTTTAAGACTTGTGGACTTCAACTCCCAGAATTCCTGGGGTAGCATGACTGGAGGAGGAATTCTGGGAGTTGGAGTCCACAAGTCTTAAAGCTGTCAAGTTTGAAGACCCCTGGTCTATGGAGATTGTCCATCATCCAGGTCCTGGTTGTCCCAAAGGTGCTTTTTTCAAGAGGCAACTGGACTTTTTCATTTTTCTTTGAAGACGTTTTGCTTCTCACCCAAGAAGCTTCTTCAGATCTGATTGGATGGTGGGGAATGGAAGGATTTATACTCCTTGCAGACAGCTGGTCATTTGCATCCTTTTAGAGAGTCATTGAGGCCACTTGGAGGTTCATCTGCATCATTTGAGTAGTGCAAATGGGTGTGGAGTGGCCTCAACGACCCTCTAAAAGGATGCAAATGACCAGCTGTCTTCAAGGAGTATCAATCCTTCCATTCCCCACCATCCAGTCAGAGCTAAACAAGTTTCTTGGATGAGAAACAAAATGTCTTCAAAAAAAAAAATCCAGAAAGTCCAGTTGCTTCTTGGGGGAAAAAAAGCACCTTTTGGGATATTCTATTGAGTAATTGTCTTCACTGTCAAGAAATTTCTCCTTATTTTTTAGGTTGGATCTCTTTTTAACAAGCTTCCACTCTTTGCTTCTTGTCCTGCCCTCAAGTCAACCCCCACTTCTGTGACAGCCCCTCAAATATTGGAAGACGGTTATCATGTCTTCATCCTAATCCTTCAATAGACTTAGACATACCAAACTCTGCTGGCTAAGTGTCCAGATGAACAACTCTAAGCAGCAGGAGATGAAATATTCTATATTTTCCCCTCATGTTCACATAGAGGACGCGTATTTCTACAACTATCCTGCTCAGTAGACAAGTTGACAGGAATTAATAGGTTCAATAACTATGATGACTGGTTTCACACAAGACACTGGTGCCCAAATGCAGGTTAACAAATCCAATTACTATATTCATTTGACAGGCAGTGTCCCAACCAATAAACTCCGTTAGGTCTGAACTTGATTGGCCTAATTCAGGGGTGTCAAAACTTGATCACTTTGAGGGCCGCATCAGGATTGTGTTTTACCTCAGGGGGACCAGGAGTGTGTGGCCAGGGTGGGCATGGCTAGCTTGACGTCACTTGTGTTGTGGGTGCCTCTGGTGGCCTGAGCTGGGATGGCCTCCTGCAACTCTCTGCCAAAAAAATAAAGCACATGGCCCTCCTGACCTCTGTTTTCGCTGGCGGAGGCACCTCGGGCCGGTCCTCTGCTGTTTCCAGGGTGGCCACGTGGGCCAGATGCAGGGGTGGGCTGCTGGGAGTTCGCAGGGATTTGGGAGAGCCCCTAGCTCAGATTCTGCAAGTTTGGAGAACCCCCAAATCCCACTCCTGACTGGCCCTGCCCATCCCACCCCTCCCCTGCCAGGAATCCCCACGCGCCCCTGGGCTATGATCCATTACCGGGCCATGGCCTATTCGGAATTGGGCTGCACGAGTGACTGGCTGGAACATGTGCACAGCTCAACTTGCACAAGTGACAGACACTCGTGCACATAAGCACCGACCCGCTGCTTGCACAAGGGCTGCGAGTGTGTACTCACGCAGCCAGCCCAGTTCCCATCTTGCAGTGGGATTTAAATTTTTTTACTACAGGTTCTGTGGGTGTGGCTTAGTGGGTGTGGCTTGGTGGGCATGGCAGGGGAAGGATATTGCGAAACCTCCATTCCCTCCCCACTCCAGGGGAAAGTTACTGCAAAATCCCCATTCCCTCCCCACCCCACTAACCTGCTTTCTAGCTCCGTTCTCCTGTGCAGGGCAACCAAAGAAGACCCAGCCAATCAGCTGGGACTCAGGAGGCAGAGAAGAGATGGGGGCGGGGCCATTCAGAGGTGGTATTTGCTGGTTCTCTGAACTACTCAAAATTTCCACTACCACTTCTCCAGAACTGGTCAGAACCTCTGATCTCACCCCTTCCCTAGCCAGGTTGCCAAGCCTCAAAGGTTGGGGACCATTGTTCTAAAATGTCATCCAGCCCTGGGACAGAAGCCTTGAGGTGTGAGATTGTAAGGCTGTAGCTCAGTCCCAGGCTGCATTAACAGAAGATAGAATCGAGATCACGTGCAGCGTTAGTACCACTTCATAATGGTAAGATCACACTTGGACCGCTGCATCTATTTTTGGTCGCCATGATATAATAAAGGTGTTGAGACCCTAGAAAAAGTACAGAGAAGAGCAACCAGGATGATTAGGGGACTGGAGGCTAAAACATACAATGAACAGTTGCAGGAACTGGGCATGGCTAGTCTAGTGAAGAGAAGGATTAGGGGTGACATGATAACAGTGTTCCAATATCTCAAGGGTTGCCACAAAGAAGAGGGAGTCAAGCTATTCTCTGAAGCACCTGAAGAAGAGATGGATGGAAACTAATCAAGGACAGAACCAACCTAGAAATAAGAAGACATTTCCTGATGGAGCAAGTGGAATGCCTTGACTTCAGAAGCCGTGAATGCTCCATCACAAAGAGATGGCGCCATTTTATTTTATTTGCATTGCTAATCTTGCTAGGAAAGGGACCATCATACATTTCAAAGAATGCTCTTGTGCAACTTTGTACTTAGCATCTGGACTTAAATGACGTTGTCTAAAGATGTCAAATGTCCTTTCCCCAAAAGCCTCTGTGGCTGTATAGATATTCCTAAACTTACCATGATCAAAATTAAATGTCCACAGGTTTAAATGAGACCCCCCCTCATTTGTTGTGAACTAATTCGGATGTTTCTGTGGAATAGATTTTATTTGCTTTAATGGACAAGTTTTAGGTCACTAGGAAGGAATCCAAAACGATCTGATTTCTGGAACTATCCTCTTAAAAATAATTTTAAAAACCCGAAGAATCATCTGGTTTTCTGCATTATGCCATTTAGCAGAAGAGCACTCACAACCTCTATTAAACTTCACTAGCATTCAGCATGTGTTCATGAATTCCTGAAATAAATGTTTATTCTTAAAGAAAAAAAATGTTGCTTGTTGCCCCAAGGTGGATGTAACTCTTTCAAGTTGTGAGAGAAATCTTAAAATTAACCATTGAGCCATAATCAGAATTGAAGTTGGAAAAAGAACAAAGATAAATCATGTTTGAATGCTTAACATTGAATCAAACTAAGTTTGAATGTAGTCTAGTTTAAGCAGACTCTATCTTAGTTTTTTTTTCAACAATAAAATGACCTGCAATTCATTGCAGAAATATTAAGGATTTCTGATTCCTCCACTTTATGAAATATGGTAATATTCTAGAAAAATTCTTCCCTGTATTCCTCTGTCATCTTTAAACGAATATTTTTTAGGTCTTTAAAGCCTAATAATCATAAAATCTATGAAAAGAATTCAGGATAAAGTAAGAATGCAAGTGACAAGCAATCAGGTTTCCAGGTTTCAAGTTTTGTTTAAACAATTTGTCTAGCTCAAGATGACAAAAGTACTCAGAAGAATCTAGCAAATGGATTAGATTGTGAAATAAAATTGTAATAAAGCTAAAAAACAGTCAAGAAGAAATGAAAGAGTCAGTTGCGATCAAAAGGTTAAATAAGGTGCAGCAGGGCAATTGGAAAAAAAAAGAAGAGAAATAGGACAAGTTCTGATTGAAAGAGCTGGAAAAAGAGCAATTTCAATAGTTGATCAATAAAATTGAGCAACTGGTAGATGAAGTTCTACCAGGCTGTTTTTACAATCTGGGCTATGCTGACTCCTTGGGTTTTCTTGATTTTAATTTTGGGGGTTTTAATGTTAATTCGGCTTAGTATGTTTAATATGGTTTTTAGGTAATTTATTGTTGTATTTCCTTTTAATCTGTGAGCCGCCCCGAGTCCTTTGGGAGAGGGTGTGGCATATAAATCGAATAAATAAATAAATAAATAAATAATAAGTTCTAAGATTAGTCAGTGTAAACCCAGCAAATGCAGAAAGAAAAAGCATACAGCAATTCAGTCTGAAGACATTTTAATGTTATTCCTTCTGAAAGGTAGTATCTCATCACTTCAGGTCAAAGAACTTACCTTAGTGAAGTTCTGATCTCAAAGTTGTGTGTGTCTTTCTTGTTCTCTGTCTTCTTGCTGTTCCTTAGGCAACTTGAAGCAGACTCTTCCCTTCTGTGCAGGAGACTGTTTTGCGCATCCTTTTGTAGGCTTCCTAAAATTGTGAGGTCCACACACGTTCACCTATGATTTAGTCACACAACGTGGCACCTGGTTTCTGCTCCCACGAAACAGACCAGCAGCCATCCGAGTCGAATAATACCAGCATTGCCATCTACTGACGAATGCCTGCAATGCAAGAACATCTTGGGTAGGTTCAATCAGAATAGAGCCTTCTTCTGAATGCAGATGCTACCAAAAGGAGAAAGCATTACCAAGGGTGCTTCTTTTCCCTTAAGGGGATACATAGTTGGTTTGCTGTCACAAATCACCCCTTCTTTGTTATGCTGGAATTATATGGAGTTTCTCAATCATCCAGGTCATGGTTGCTCCAAAGGTGCTTTTGGAAAAGCTGGATTTTCCTGCTTTTTTTCAATCAATCAATATAAATCAGAACAGAGCTGAAAGGGACCTTGGAGGTCTTCTAGTCCAACCCCTTGTGCAAGCAGGAAACCCTATACCATTTCAGACTAGTGACTGTCCAATCTCTTCATAAAAACCTCCAGTGATGAAGCACCCACATCTTCTGAAGGCAAGCTGTCCCACTGGTTAATTGTCCTTCCAACTTTTTTCAGTGTTGCAGAATACAAAAGAATTTGCAACCTTTTGCTTTACATCTCTAAATATTTCAAGCTCTTTCTTTCTTTCTTTTTTCTTTCTTTCTTTCTTTCTTTCTTTATTTGTCAGGTCATATAGGTATAAACATCGTTATGAATACATGAAATGGATACATACAAGAAAAATAAAAAGAAACAATAGGACAGGGACAGTAGGGATAATAAAAATATTATTCCAGCCATCAAAACCTAAAATCAAAATTTTATTTTCTTCAGTTTCAAGCACAATGTACAGAAGCCGTTTCCAAAGGGAAATAAAACTCTAGAAAGATTCTTCTCATTCTTTAAAAAAAAAAGACAATTTCACCATCTCTGGTGTCCGTTGCACCAGTTTTACCAGCCATCCGTTCTCCTCTTGTGTGAATTAATGTATCTTTCTGTCTTTGTGTATTTGAGATGCTTGCCATAACAGATAATAGATAATCAGAGTTGGAAGGGACCTTATAGGTCATCTAGTCCAACCCCCTGCCCAAGCAGGAGACCCTACACCATTTCTGACAAATGGCAGTCCAATCTCTTCTTGAAGGTCTCAAGTGATGGTGCTCCCACAACTTCCGAGGGCAACTTCTGTTCCATTGGTTGATTGTTCTCACTGTCAGAAAGTTTCTCCTTATTTCCAGGTTGAATCTCTCCTTGTTCAGTTTCCATCCATTATTCCTTGTCTCGCCTTTGGATGCTTTGAAAATAGCTTGACCCCCATCTCTCTGTGGCAGCCCCTCAAATATTGGAAGACTGCTATCAGGTCTCCCCTGGTCCTTCTCTTCACTAGACTAGCCATGCCCAGTTCCTGCAACTGTTCTTCATATGTTTTAGTCTCCAGTCCCCTAATCATCCTGGTTGCTCTTCTCTGTACTTTAGAGTCTCAACATCTTTTTTATAGTGTGGTGACCAAAACTGGACGCAGTACTCTAGGTGTGGTCTTACTAAGGCTTTATAGAGTGATATTAGTCCCTCGCTTGATCTCGATTATATCCCTCTGTTAATGCAATTTAGGATTGCATTGGCTTTTTTGGCTGCTGCTGCACACTGCTAGCTCACATTTAGCTGGTTGTCCACTAAGACTCCAAGATCCCTCTTGCAGTTACTGCTATTGAGCCTGGTTTCACCCAGTCTATATGTGTCCTTTTGGTTTTTCTTGCCTAAGTGTAGGACTTTACTTTTCTCTACATTGACTTTCATTTTGTTAGATATGGCCTAGTGTTCTAGTCTGTCAAGATCCATCTGTGCCATGTTAACATATATAGAGTAACCAACTTCCAAACTTTCTTTGAAGCTCTTTATCCATCAAAAATGAAAATAAAACTTTCAGTTTTATGTGTATTTTAAGAACCTTCTGAATCAAGATAAAGATCTGATCCCAATACAGGCAGTCCTTGACTTATGATCACAACTGAGCTCAAAATTTCTGTTGCTAAGCGAAGCAGTCCCCTTTTACAACCTTTCTTGACATAGCTGTTAAGTGAATTGCTGTAGTTGTTAAGAATAACAAAGTTGTAAAGTGAATCTAACTTCCCCATTGACTTGGTTTGTTGGAAGGCCACAAAAAATGATCACATGATCCCAGGACACTGCAACCCTCAGTTGCCAAGCACCTGAATTTTGATCACATGACCGTGGGGAGGCTTCAATGGTCATAAGTGTGAAAAACGGTCACAAGTCACTTTTTAAAAAATTTTCAGTGCTATTGTAACTTTGAATGGTCACTAAAAGAAAGATTGTATATCGAGGACTACCTATATTTCTCTGCTTTATAAGCCCACCAGAAACAGTAGCCTCTTCTCCTGCTTGAGCAAGGGGCTGGACTAGAACCTTCCAGCTCTATTCTATTCTATTCTATTCTATTCTATTCTATTCTTCTCTATATTCTATTCTATTCCGTTCCTTTCCTTTCCTATTCCATTCTTTATTCTATTCTCTATATTGTTCTGTTCTGTTCTATTCTATTCCATTCCATTCTTTATTCTATTCTTCTCTATATTCTATTCTATTCCATTCCATTCCTTTCCTCTCCTATTCTTTATTCTATTCTCTATATTCTATTCTGTTCTGTTCTGTTCTGTTCTATTCTATTCCATTCTACTCTATATTTTATTCTATTCTTCCCTATATTCTATTCTGTTCTATTCCATTTCTTTCCTTTCCTATTCCATTCTTTATTCTATTCTTCTCTATATTCTATTCTATTCTGTTCTATTCCATTCCATTCCATTCCTTTCCTTTATTCTTTATTCTTTATTCTATTTTCTATATTCTATTCTGTTCTATTCTATTCTATTCCATTCTTTATTCTATTCTTCTCTATATTCTACTCTACTCTACTCTACTCTATTTAACTGCATTCCATTGCATTCTATTCTATTCTATTCTACTCTTACTCTTACTCTATTCTATTCCATTCCATTCTTTATTCTATTCTTCTCTATTTCTATTCTATTCTACTGCATTCATTGCATTCTATTCTATTCTATTCTATTCTATTCTACTCTTACTCTATTCTATTCTATTCTATTCTATTCTATTCTATTCTATTCTATTCTACAGTTGCATTTCTAGCCAGCATTTCCCGCTGCAGTCTTGCTTGGCATTCTCCATTTCAGTTTTGCAAGCGAGAAAAACCACAGACGTACAGCTCCCTCTTTTAACCAGCAGGAGAAAAACACCCTGTGCCGAGCAATCAATTGCAAAGCTACTTCGGTCTCAGTTTCGTTGAAAACCCCGCCAAGCTTTCCAACAAGTTTTACTCATTTTATCCTCGTGTGCTTTTTGCTTTTGTATACTCCCTGCCTTTTCTTTCCTTCGTTCTTTTTTCCTCCACAAATCTCTGTTTCTCACTCCCTCTCGCGCTCTTTCTCCCTAGGGTAAACAAAGAGCACACACACACCCCGCACCAAGAGGGGGGAAGACCCATCATTTAAAGATACCCGCACAAACGCTGCAAGGACTTTTTGCCTCCGGAGACAGCAAGGACTAGGAACAAAATGCCTTTAGTCCGTTCCCTTTCGGTCACTTCCCTCAACGGTCTCCCTCAATGGGACAGCGAAGAGTTACCAGTAGAAGACCTTTTACTCTTTGAAATCTCCTGGGAAGTCACCAATAAAGGTTAGTGTCCATTTTAAAAACAACAACAATCTTATTCCCTTCCAGGCTGCTGGAGTGATGTGGATTTTATCGGTGTCGCAAAATCATGAAGGGGAGGAGGAGGAGGGAGTTATTTATGTGAAGGCAGGTTGCTGAGGAAGGCATGGATGTGTACAACGGCTAGTACCTGCAGTGCATCTGATGCCCCCATTTTATTTATTTATTTATTTGTCGCCCGCCTTATTTTGACAAATAACCCGACACAGCAAACATACCCAACAATCCTCCTCCTCCTATTTTCGCCACAATAAGAACAACCCTGTGCGGTTGGGTTGGGCCGAGAATTATTTCCTCAGAGTCGTCTAGCTGGCTTTCATGGCTAAGGCAGGTCTAGAACTCACCATCTCCTGATGATCGGCTCCAAATCCCCTGGTTGGCTTTTATGCCTGTGGCAGAACTAGAACTCACAGTCTCCTGGCGATTGCTCCAAAGTCACGCGGCCAATAATTCCCATACTCAAGAGGGAGTCTAGAATTTCAGTCTCTTGGTGATTTGGCTCAAAGTCACCCCGCTGGCTTTCATGCCTTAAGGTGGTGGGACTCTAGAACTCCCAGCCTCCTGGCTTTTAGCTTGGGGACTCAACTGTTATAGCAAAATGGTGCGATCCATTTGTACAATTTAAGAATTTTTAGAATTCCATCAAAGCGAAAAGCAACCTGGAATTAAGGAGAAACTTCCTAACAGTAAGGACAATTAACCAGTGGAACAGCTTGCCTTTAGAAATTGTGGGTGCTCCTCCATCACTGGATAGTCACTTGTCTGAGATTGTATAGGATCTCGTGCTTGAGCAAGGGGCTGGACTAGAAGACCTCCAAGGTCCCATTCTATTCTATGCTATGCCATGCCATGCCATGCCATGCCATGCCATGCCATGCTATGCCATGCTATTCTATTATCTTTGTGAGAAGGTTTTTCCTACCCTCTGAAATTGTACTTTTGAAATAGTTATTTCAAAAGCAGTAGCTCTGAATCCATTGCAATTTTGGTGTCAAATGTGTCATTCTTTGCTTTCCTTTTTTTAAAGAAAAAAAATCTGTTTTTTAATTTTCTAAACATTTGGCCACACTCCCTCTCAAAATCTTTTCCATTTCCAGAACTATTCTTTCATTTCTACTGCAGTTCTAAGGCAAACTAATAAAGGGTGCTGTTGCATCCCATAATTTAAATGGATTTATTAGCAGCCTCTGTTTAGCAATCCCACACTCGGATCCAAACTGGGGAAAAATAATGCTGTAGTGTGCCTCCCTTCAGGAATGGTTGGGCAATGTCTGTTTGTTCTGCTCGTAAACTCAAAGTGCCACTGTTTTGTTTTTAATCCATGTATAGTCAGCGTGGCCAAACTGATGGCCTTGTCTTAATTTCAGTTTGCTGCAAGTGATCTGTCCAAACCCAAATCAGCTGGAGTGATTTTCGGTCATCTCCCTGGCAGCCTGGTGGGGATGGGAGAGGAAGGAAGGAAGGAAGGAAGGAAGGAAGGAAGGAAGGAAGGAAGGAAGGAAGGAAGGAGGAAGGAAGGAAGGGAGGGGAGGGAGGGAGGGGAGGGAGGAGGGGGAGGGAGGAGGGGGGGGGAGGAAGGGAGGGGGGAGGGGGAAGGGGGAGGAAGAGGGAGAGGAGGAAGGAAGGGGGAGGAGGGAGGGGGAGGGAAGAGGGTTAGGAAAGAAAGGAAGGAGGAAGGGGAGGAGGCGGAGGGTTAGGGAGGGGGGGAGGAGGGGGGGGGAGGGGAGGAAGGAAGGAAGGAGGAAGGAGGGGAAGGAAGGAAGGAAGGAAGGAAGGGGAGGAAGGGAAGGAAGGAAGGAAGGAAGGGAAGGAAGGAAGGAAGGAAGGAAGTCCACACATCTTCAAATAGCCAGGGTTGAGAAACACTGCCCTAGATGAGATGAGATGAGATGAGATGAGATGAGATGAATTGTATTTACTGGAAGTTGCCTCGCCATTGGAAGCCATCTAGCAGAGGTAGCCATGAGAATAGATAACATACTTGCTTGCAAATAAAGGCGCAAATTAATGCAGATCAGGTAACCTGGGCCAAATTACAGCAAAGCTCTCCTGCTCTGGATAAGCTCATTCCTTTCCAAATATTGCATTTCCTTACTATAGTTTGATCTATTTTGTCTTGTTCCTTGTAGAGAGTGGCTCAGCACCAGACTGAATCGGAGGGGTGGTATTTGTTGACATTGCTTCAAAACCTGCTGATTTGCCATTAGGAACACGTCTTTTCCTGCTATAAGGGACAGAAATGAGTTACTGATGAGTAAATCAGTAACTTCACCTGTCATCTCCCCGTATGGCTAAAGATAAAGGGAAACTGAGTCGGGAGAGGGCCTTGCAACCCCAGAGAACTAATCTCAGCGGGGTAAATATTAGGCTGGCCTTTGAAATCGGCTGCGGCTGAAAATTTGGCCAGTGAATATTCCCCTCACAGGCGGACCTCTCCCATCGTTTGCAATCTCACTTTCTTCCTGGATGAAAAAATATTTACAGATGGGATCGTGAACTGTCTATATACAGACAGTCCTCAATTTACAAGAGTTTGCTTAGTGATCATTCGAAGTTACCCCAGCACTGGAAAAAGTGACTTGCGACCATTTTTCACACTTATGACCATTGCAGCATTCCCCACGTTTGCGTGACTTATGTTCTTTTTTTGTAATTAAAAAGTTTTTTATTTTCATTTTAAAAACAAATCCATCTTTCAGTTATACAGTATGTCGACTGGGTACATATATCTTGTGCAAATATTTATACTTTGTATACATTTCTCACTAAGATTACTGTCAGGGCTCCAAGAAATCCACCCCCATTCAAATCATAAGTCTCTAGCCGCATCTCTCAGGGTAAAAAAAAAAGTTTTATTAGGAATGGTCATGTTGGCGTTAGCTGGGTGCAGCTGTTCTGACCCAAACCTTGTTCCAAGGAAACAAACACCAAACAGAGATAAAAGCAAAACCTTTTAATGCCTCTCTGCAAATTCCGTTAATTCATGGTTAAAAGGCTACTAAAACTAATGGTCTGATAAGAACGAGCCTTGCCAAGGTTGTGCAAGGCTGCCAAAAGGACTAGATTAAATTGCCAAGAAATATTCCAAACAAAAAGTCTTCAATCACGAACTTCCACAAGGCTTGAAGTGCAAGAACTTCTTTGCTTCCTGCAAAGAATCCCAGTCTCTCAGGATGGCTTTTATCTCTTAAGGGAGGGGCCATTACCTTGCAGCCTTACTCCCAAGTCGCCTGTGCTGCTGCAGCTGCTCTTTCCTATGAGCAGCCCTGCACACGCACGCACCTGGCACAGGCTCCTTGGTGTCTCTGCATCTCTGCTGCCAGCTTCCACAATCTCCGAAGGCAGCACTCCACTCCCTGATGGTCTTGGCCCCATATCTGCATCACACACAGGCCCCTCATCTGAGTCCTCGCTCTCCGAGAGCTCAGCCGTCCACATCTGCTGCCGGCGAACCACAACAGCAGTCGACACTAAAATACATCATACATTTCCCTCTTGAACCTGGTCTTCCTCCCACCTCCTGGATGTAGATTCTCCAATGGGACACATCCATAGCCAGAAGTCATCAATCATGCTCTCCAGTAATATTCTTACGGGCCAACAGCTTTGGCTGCCCAAGGCTATCTGAGGCATTTGCAGAATGCACTGCTTCCCCGCCCCCGCCACGCTCCCTTTCTGCTGACAACTAAAAGACCAAAGGAGTATTATTATTTTTAAGTTTACAATTACATTCATATTACAATCTATTCAACACTATATATCTTATCATTATAACAATACCATTGAATTTCTTACTTTATATTGCAATCATTTATAAAATAAATCCCACATCATATAATACTCCTTTTCTTCTTGTTCTCTAATTGCCAATGTTAATCCACTCATTTCTGCACATTCCAATATTTTTTAATCACTTCCTCCTCCATCGGAACCTTTTCATTTTTCCAATTTTGAGCAAATACAATTCTAGCTGCTTTTAATGTATTTATAATTAAATATGTTTTTTTTCTTTACTATAATTCTTGGGTAAAATCCCCGATAGAAATATCTCAGGCTTTAAATCTATATCTTGTTTTATCATCTTTACAGCAAGACAAATTCCTTGTGTGTCCAATCACACTTGGCCATTAAAGTATTCTATCTATCTATCTATCTATCTATCTATCTATCTTTTCCAACCATGCATGATTTACGTTTGGATGCTTGACAGCTGACTCATATTTATGATGGTGGCAGTGTCCTGGGGTCATGTGATGCCCTTTTGCGACCTTCTGACCAGTAAAGCCCATGGGGAAACCAGATTCACTTAACTACGGTGTTACTAATTTAACAACCGCAGTGATTCACTTACCAAATGTGGCAAGAAAAGTCGTAAAATGGGCCAAAACTCATTTAACAAATTGGTGTGGTCCATCAGCTGCCAGCGGAGTTGGCAGCGGACTCAGACAGTGAGTAGGTTGGGAGAAACCTGGGCCAGTGCTGGAGTCTAGGGAAGGCTCTGATGGGTGCTCTGCATCGGAGGCAGAGATGGGGCCAGGGCCGTCCGACATTTCCCAGCTGCCTTCGGAGTTGGAGATATGTGGGGAAGAAGAACAGCTGGAGCCTGTTCTAGATGCGTGTATGCACAGAGCTGTCAGAAGAGGAGAACTTATAGACTTATACACCTCTTTGCAGTGCTTTACAGCCCTCTCACAAGAAGTGGTTTACAGAGTCAGCCTATTGCTCCCAACAGTCTGGGTCCTCATTTTACCCACCTCAGAAGGATGGAAGGCTTAGTCAACCTTGAGCCTGGTGGGATTCAAACTGCCAAATTGCAGGCAGCAGAAGTAGCCTGCAGTACTGCACTCTAACCACTGCGCCACCTTGGGTCATATTACAGGTAATCCTTGACCACAATTGCACCCAAAATTTCTGTTGCTAAATGAGACATTCATTAAGTAAGGTTTTTTTGCCCCATTTTATGGCTTTTCCTGCCACGGTTGTTAAGTGAATCAGTGAAGTTATTAAGTTAGTAACCTGGTTGTTAAGTGGAATCTGGCTTTCCCGTTGGCTTCCCTTGTCAGAAGGTGCAAAAGAGGATCACATGACCTTGGGACCTTGGGATTCATAAGTATGAATCAGATGCCAAAAATGATCGTAAGTCACTTTATTCAATGCTGTTGTAACTTTGAACGGTCACTCAATGAAGTGTTGTAAATTGAGTCTTACCTGTACAGCAGTGGTGGGATTCAAATTTTTTTCCTACTGGTTCTGTAGGCGTGGCTTGGTGGGCGTGGCAGGGGAAGGATACTGTAAAATCTCCGGTCAGAGGTGGTATTTGCCGGTTCTCCGAACTACTCAAAATTTCCGCTACAGGTTCTCCAGAACTGGTCAGAACCCGCTGAATACCCCCCTCTGCTGTACAGTATCAGAGTTCATTTGGGAGAAAGAAAAAAGAAAGGAGAAAAAAAAAGAAGAAAAATAAAATAAAGGAAAAAAAAAATTAATTCTTGACATTGGGTTTTGAGAATCACTGGAATTAGTTGTTATAGAAATGGCTAGTAGTACTTGCTAAATTGGTAAAGTTAAAAAATGAGGCTGTAATTCTATTCTCTACTGCTCTGAAAAATAGTTGCAAAAATCAGTGCTGTTTTTCCTCCCTTTCCCCCTTAAACCTATACATTTCTTCTCCCTTCCTTTCCTTTCCCCATTTTCCCATCATCTTTATTTTCACGTACATATGGGTATTATGATAATTTTAGCAAGAATTTTTTGGAGAAAAAAAGTCATATATCAGATGCAGGAAGGAAGATTTATCCATATTTTATACAGAGAGGAGAGGTGATATTTACAGATTGGAGCCTGGAGAAAAGAGTCCATAAAGAAATTGCCATTGTCCTAATAATCAGATTTACTGCAAATATCTGCAGGTCCAAAACTGGGATTTTACTTGCTCTAAGTAAGGTGCTTTTTGCAACTATTCCAAAGCAGGTTTTGCAAAGGGGCCCCCTGTGAAACCACAGAGCAGGCAGGGGACCTCTTTGGCAGTTAAGTTGTCACTCCACACCCAACATAAACTATGCAATAAAAAAAAAACCCATCATTTCTTATCCAGAGGTGTCCTTTTCCTGGCACGCTGCAAACTTTTCAAATGTCTCAACAGGTCCATTCCTGCCCTGTGCAGAGATGTTCATTTTCCCCTGGGTTTGCACACTCTAAACCAAGCCAGATTGGGGTTGGAGAGATTTGGGGGGGGAGGTGGGGTGGGGAAGGGGTTATAGAAAACTCAGCCATTATTTTAGCATATTATGCAAATTTAATTTCATTGTACACATGTTGTGCATTGACAATAAAAGGTTTGGTTTGATTTGAAATGAAACAATCACGTGGAATAATATAGAGTATTGTTTTAGTAACTTTAAGATGTGTGGATTTCAACTCCCAGAATTTTGTAGCTGGAAGGAACTGGGTTGTTTTTTTTTTCCTTCCAAAAAATGGGAAAAAAAAAATTCAAGTTGTTTCATTTAGTTATTCTATAATAGTACTAAAGCTTTGTATTATTGCTTTTTTTCTAATGGGCAGAAGGGAGGGAGGAAGAAGAAGAAGAGGAGGAAGAGGAAGAAGGAGGAGGAAGGGAAGGAAGGAAGGACTGAGGAAGTAGGTTAGGAGAAAGAAGGAAGGAGGGGATGGAGGAAATAGGCTTGTAGTTTTAGAATTGTTCTGACCCAAACCTTGTTCCAAGGAAACAAACATCAAACAGAGGTAACAGCAAAACCTTTTAGTGATTCTTTACAAATTACGTTCCTTCCCAGTTAAAAGGCTGTTTCAAGCTAATTGTCTCTGATAAGAACGAGCCTTGCCAAGGTTGTGCAAGGCTGCCAAGAACACTAGATAAAGTTGCCAAGAAATATTTCAAACACAAAGAGTCTTCAAATACAAACTAAGATAGTCCAAACGTCCACAAGCCTTGAGTGCAAAAACTTATTTGCTTCCTGCAAAGAACTCCAGTTTCTCAGCTGGCTTTCATCTCTTAAAGGAGGGGCCATTACCTTGCAGCCTCACTCCCGAGTCGCCCGTGCTGCTGCAGCTGCTCTTTCCTTCGAGCAGCCCTGCGCGCATGCGCGCTGGGCACAGGCTCCTCAGGGACCTCTTCATCACTGCTGCCAGCCTCCACATTCTCCGAAGGCAGCACTCCACTCCCTGATTATTATTATTATTATTATTGGACTTGTATGCCGCCCCTTCTCTGCAAGGACTCGGGGCGGCTCACAATTAAAACACAATAATAAATATTTAAAAAAGAATTAAACCTAACAAGCCCAATCACTAAAACAGTTAAAATAAATTTTAAAAAGCCCAGGAGGTCAGTCCAGCCCAGCCTGTTCAAACAACCAGGTCTTCAGATCGCGGCAGAAGGAGCAAAGATCAGGAGCCAAACGGAGCTCCAAAGGGAGTTGATTCCACAAGATGGGGGCCGCAACAGAGTAGGCCCTTCCCCGAGGCACCGCCAGCTGACATTGTCTAGCCGACGGCACCCGAGAGTCCCGTCCTGTCGCATGCACAGGGCGATCGGTATTTGATATTGGCAGGAGACGCTCCCGCAAGTACTGCCCCATCCTGGCCCCATCCCTGCATCACACGCAGGCCCCTCATCTGAGTCCTCGCTCTCTGAGCCCTCAGCCGTCCGCACCTGCTCCCAGCAAACCACAGCAAGAATTCATATTTGTCCGGCTTTTGTTTCAGTTGGTGGCATCTGCACAGTGATCCAGACAAAAGCCAAGACCACTTTAGAAGAATGGGGGGAAAATTACTTTCTCCTTGGCCCTTATTTTGAGCACAATGTGAAGACCCAAGTGGAACTCTGTGAACCTCCGAATGCAGCAGTGAAGAAAGCTATGGATGTGATAAAAGCCAATGGGTATCAGGTAGAATTTTCCCTTAGAACATGGAAACATTTTGGGTTCATAAAGTCCCTATCCTCTGTTTACATCAATAAACAAACGAACAAATTGAAATTATTTATTATTATTATTATTATTATTATTATTATTATTATTATTTAAACATGAAACTCACTCAACTAAACTTTTAAAAATTTATCACAAATATCATTGACTGGTGCTGATGGTTGATACAGATTGCTGCCAGCACCTTAGTTGTTGTTATTATTGTTGTTGTTATTAATTATTATTAATTATTATTTTTAATTATTAATTATTCTTGATTATTAACTATTGTTATTAATGATTATTAATTATTATTTTGTAAAAGGTGGCAAACTAGTCTCTGCTTGAACAGGTCCAATATAATTCAGATCAATTTGGAATGTTTGGCTACCCTTTGGGAGAAATTTTGCCTTCATTTGTGAGGTCCAAAATTGTTTTTAGGGTAAATAAAATGACTTTCAGGTTATTGACTGGCTCAATCATGGCTGGCCCAGCAGTTGGGGGATATTCAAGAGCTAACCAAAATAAAGATAATCCTCAGGTTAGAGCTGTAAATGGAGTCTGCCCATCATGGTCATAACTTGTGATCGCATGACTGGCCTGATTTTGTTACCTTTTTTGGGTGGTATTTATTTATTCAATTTATGTGGCTGTCCAACTCAACCAAGTGTCTCTGGGCACCTTACAAGTCTAATTTTTTTTAATGTAAAAGACATTCAAACAATAAAAACACCCCAAAATAGTAGTCATGATGCAGGTCATTTGAAGTTGTTAAGTGAATCCACGGTCATTATGTGAATGCTGCAGTTGTGAAGCAAACTGATGATTCGCTATGGGTGTGGATTTGCAAAAAAAAACCAGAAGTAACTGCCAGTTTTCGGCAAAATTGTTGTAGAACACTGCCCTGTGACCTCAGGATGCTGCAAATGGTTGGTGGGTTGGTGTTCAGGTGAACACAAGGGACAACATCCGTGGGTTGTAAGTGACCTTCCTCCCAGGTAGATCCATCGGAACTTTGAATGGTTGCTAAGTGATCAGTCATAAATAGAGGACTACCTGTGTGTAGCAACACCTATCATAACTTGGTTGAGGTTTTTTTTTTTAAAAAAAAGGATAAGCTCAACAGGCTTTAGACTGCCACAAAAGCCCAGAGTTGAAGTTTTTTTTAAAAAAAAAAAGGACAAAAGAAATGAGTGTCAAATGATTGAAAGAGAGAACAGAAGATTTGCAGCTCAGGGTTTGAACTCCTTCGGTTTGGTTGTTTGCTTGCAGACATTTCATTACCCATCTAGGTAACATCATCAGTGTTTGGTAGTGAAACGTTTGCAAGAAAGTAATCAACCTCAGGAAGCACCAAGGATCCCACAAACTACTTAAATACTGTTGCCGAAGGAAACTCTGTGGGGATCTCCATGAGGTCATCAGAAGTCAAGCAGAGAGAGGGGGGACGAAAAGAGAAAGAGAGAGAGAGAAGGACAGTGGAGAGAGAGAAGGGAGAGAGGAGAGAGAGGAGGGGAGAGAGAGGGAGAGAGAGGAGGGAGAAAGGAAAGGTTGAGGAGGGAAGGACAGACAGAGAGAAAGAGAAAGGGAGGGACAGGGAGGGAGGGAGAGAGGGAGGGAGGAGTGGAGAAAGAGGGATAGAGGAGGAGACAGGGAGGAGGAGAGAGAGGAATCTTATATACAAAAAAGGAATTAAGGAAGGGAGGAAGAAATCTAATAGACCCCATTTGTTCCTATATCTTCTCTAAAAATATCACACAGAATTAAAAATGGCTCCCTTCAAGGTAGTTCATTACCAATCTTCAGGTTGGCCTCAGTAAATTCATAACTGCCCAGATGAATTCACTGGATTGAAGAACTGATTATGTTCCCCAAACGGTATTGTTGACCAACCATGTGCGCAGCAACATCCCATGGTCTGCCCTAACTCTCCCGCCTCTCTTGAACAGGTCCATTTTGGGAGGTGGCTGATTGAAGGAAGCCCGTATGTGGTGTTGTTCGATATCGCCTCGGCAGCTTGGAATCTGGACAGATGGAAAGGGGAATTCTGGGAAGCCAGCCATATTGGAATTCCTTACCATGACCGAGAAGCGAATGATGCCCTCATCTTTGGATCACTGACTGCCTGGTTTTTGAAAGAGGTGCTGTGTTGGAGCTGGATTCCTGATCTACCTTTCTATCTTGGAGGTCCCAGTTGTGTAGATCATCACCTATAATGCTGTGGTAGCCTCTGACGCTGGTGGCCAAGTGAGCACTCAGCCTGCCATATAGAGCAGAGCAGAGCAGAATAGAATAGAATAGAATCCCTTTCTTTTTTTCTGGGTCATGAAATGTCTGCAACAAAACAATCAAGCTCAGAAAGCACCAAGGACCCCATAATTTAATCTTGAGCTACAAATATTCTACAGAATGGAATGGAATGGAATGGAATGGAATGGAATGGAATGGAATAGAATAGAATAGAATAGAATAGAATAGAATAGAATAGAATAGAATAGAATAGAATAACAGCTGGAAGGGACCTTGGAGGTCTTCTAGTCCAACCCCCTGCTTATGAATTTCTGTATTCAGGATCAGATGGAGCTGTCAAATTGTGTGTGCAATTGAGGTTCAGGAAGAGAGTGCTGCTGTTGATCAGTTGTGGCCAAATATTCACTTTATTTTCTGTTTGTTTCCTCTCGTAACCTCTGATTGTTCTTATTGTTAGTTTTTTCTCTATATATATTTCTCAATGGACAGAGATAGAATAGAATAGCTGGAAGGGACCTTATAGGTCATCTAGGCCAACCCCCCGGGACCCAAGCAGGAGACCCTACACCATTTCTGATAGATGGCAGTCCAGTCTTTTCTTGAAAGCCTCCAGTGATGAAGCTCCCACAACTTCTGAAGGCAACTTCAGAATTTGATTGTGCTGTCAGAAAACTTCTCCTTATTTCTAGGTTGAATCTCTCCTTGATCAGTTTCCATCCATTATTCCTTATCAGTGGGGAAATCCCCAAGTAGCCCCTGGAATCCCTCTGGATCCAGAAAAATCTCTGGGGTGGACTTTGCCCCCTCTTCCTGGGCAGCATCAGTAAAGGAAGGAACGTAGAACTGTCCTTGAGGGAAGATAGGAAAGAGCCATTAGGCAGCAAGTTGGATAATACTTTACTTTATTTGTCAAACATGAACAAGATAACAAGTGTAGGTATGAACATAAACAAGAACAAAGGAAGTAAATACAGATAACTGGGGACAGTAGGACAGGGACGGTAGGCACACTGGTGCACTTATGCACGGCCCCTTTAAGGACCTCTTAGGAATGGGGTGAGGTCCATGGTAGACAGTTTGAGGTTGAAGCTGTGAGGGTTGAAGCTGTAACAACGGAGTCGGGTAGGATGTTCCAGGCATTCACCACTCTGTAGCTGAAGTCGTATTTTCTGCAATCCAGTTTGGAGCGGTTTACCTTGAGTTTGTATCAGTTGTTTGTCCGTGTGTTATTGTGATTGAAGCTGAAGAAGTCGTTGGCAGGCAAGATGTTGTAGCAGACAATTTTGTGAACTATTCTTAGATTGGACCTTAGGTGGCGCAGTTTGGGATTGTCCAGGCCCCAAATTTCGAGCCTGGAGTTCTATTGTGAGTGGAGTTCTATTGTGAGTGGAGTTCTATTGTGAGTGGAGGAGTGGAATACTTTTCTCGAGAAATATCTCTGAATCCACTGAATTGTGTTAATGTCCGATATACAGTGTTGGGTTCCAGACGGTCGAGCTATATTCGAGAATTGGTCTGGCAAAGGTTTTGTATGCCCTAGTTAGCAATTCAGTGTTGCCGGAGAAGAAGCTTTGCAAAATAAGGTTAACAACTCTGAAAGCCTTTTTTTTTTTTGCAATCATGAATTGTACAAACAAGAGACAAAAGAAAGCATGAGGAACAAACAAAATTAAGACAGGGTTATTCTGAGTTCCTTTCTCACACTTCCTTCTAGCGCTTGACTTGGTGACCTCCTGCTCAAATCTCTCCTTAATTCCTTAATCTTCTTCCATTCTTAGCACTGGTGTAACTGAACTGATAATAGAACTGACGTACCTTCCTGGATGAGAACTGAAACTTTTTCCAGGAAAAAACCCACAATAAAGTCCAGTTGCCTTTTGAAAAGCACCTTTGGGCTTTCTTCCTGGGTGTATACACACACACACACACACACACACAAACACACATGACATATTCTTGGATCTCTTGATGGGATGTACCGTGTTTCCCCGAAAATAAGACACTGTCTTCCCAAAAACACACTAGGTCTTATTTTTGGGGTAGGTCTTATATATATATATATATTTTATAATGAAAAACACTTACCATATTCATGTAGAACAATCGCACATTTATTCATAAACATAAAATCATTCCAACAAATCACATACCGTGTTTCTAACATAAGACACTGTCTTATATTTTTTTTGGGCTCCCAAAAACACACTAGGTCTTATTTTCGGGGTAGGTCTTATTTTCGGGGAAACACGGTAGTTAATGAGATCCTAGGCTTTGGCTATCCTTATAATGCAGGGGTGTCAAACTGAAGGCCCGTGGGCCAGATCCATAAAACTGCTTCACTAATCATTGCTCTACTTATGAAATTTCCAATCTCAGGAATGCACACTGCCCATACAGAGTCAACTGAATTGTTAAATAACCACAAAATTCACCCAAACCTCTAAGGCCTTTTCTTCCCCATCCGGTGTTAAACTAGAAGACCATGTAAGGTCCCTTCCAGCTCTATCATTCCATGTTCATCCCGCAACACACAAAGTTGAAAATGAATTACTATCCTTTTAACCCACTGAGCAAATGTACCGCTAGGTTTTTAACTGATTTGGTTGTTGTTAATAACCCAGCCGTTCCCTCTTTATTCTCTTTGCTCTTTCAATTTGGATATTGCTGAGATGTGAAAGATAGCAGGTGACATAATCCTGCGTAGCTTTTTCTCTGGTAATATCACACTACTAACTAGAGCATACAAAACATTTGCTAGACCAATACTTGAATACAGCTCATCAGTCTGGTACCCGCATTACATATCTGATATTAACACAGTAGAGAAAGTCCAGAAATATTTCACAAGAAGAGTTCTCCACTCCTCTACTCAAGAATACCTTATGCCACCAGACTTGAAATTCTAGACCTAGAAAATCTAGAACACACGCCTTCTCGTGCAATCTATAGTACATAAAATCATATATTGAAATGTCCTACCTGTCAATGAATACTTCAGCTTCAACCATAACAATACAAGAGCACACAACAGACACAAACTCAAGGTAAACTGCACCAAATTCGATTGCAGGAAATACAACTTCAGCAACAGAGTGGTCAATGTCTGGAATACTCTACCTGACTCTGTGGTTTCTTCCCCAAACCCCCAAAACTTTAACCTTAGACTGTCTACTATTGACCTCACCCCTTTCCTAAGAGATCTGTGACGGGCTGCATGCACACCAATGTACCTACCGTCCCTGTCCTATTGTTTCTTTTTATTTTTCTTATATGTATCTATTTCATGTATTCATAACTACTGTATGTTTATACTTATACCGGTTATCTTATAATCACTTGACAAAATTTTTAAACAAATTCCTTTTTCTCTCCTTTGCAGCTTGCCAGTCAGTTTGAAGAGAAGCCCAACGTTATAGCTCACTTCCATGAATGGCAAGCTGGCCCCGGCATCATCCTGTGCCGGTTCAGAAAGATTCCAGTTGCAACCATTTTCACAACTCACGCGACTCTGTTAGGAAGGTACTCTGTGCAGCTTAGCATAGACTTCTACAATCATTTGTATTCATAACTACTGTATGTTTATACTTATACCGGTTATCTTATAATCACTTGACAATTTTTAAACAAATTCCTTTTTTCTCTCCTTTGCAGCTTGCCAGTCAGTTTGAAGAGAAGCCCAACGTTATAGCTCACTTCCATGAATGGCAAGCTGGCCCCGGCATCATCTGTGTGCGGTTCAGATTCCAGTTGCAACCATTTTCACAACTCACGCGACTCTGTTAGGAAGGTACCTCTGTGCAGCGAGCATAGACTTCTACAATCATTTGGATCATTGAGTAAATGCGGCTTGTCTTTGTCTCTCTTCTCACCAGTGGGATTCTACAAACCCTTTTGATGTCATGGTATGTGGGAATGATCTTGAGAGATAACAGAATAACAGAGTTGGAAGCAGAGGTGGTATTCAATAGGTTCTGACCAGTTCTGGAGAGCCAATAGCGGAAATTTTGAGTAGTTCGGAGAACCAGCAAATCCCACCTCTGACTGCCCCCCCCAATCTCTTCTCTGCCTCCCAAATCCCAGCTGATCTGCTGGGTCTTCTTTGGTTGGCCTGCACAGAGCGGAGCTGGAAAGCAGGTTGGGGAGGAAATGGGCCAGTATCCTTGCCATGCTCACCAAACCCGCCCACCACGCAAACCACGCCCACAGAACTGGTAGTAAAAAATTTTGAATCCCACCACTGGTTGGAAGGGATCTTGGAGGTCTTTTAGTCCAACCTGTTGACCCAAACCTTGTTCCAAGGGAGAACGGAGCTGGAAAGCAGGTTGGGGGGGGGGAGGAAATGGGAATTTTACAGTATCCTTCCCCTGCCATGCTCACCAAGCCACGCCCACCACGCCCACCAAACCACGCCCACAGAACTGGTAGTAAAAATTTTTGAATCCCACCACTGGTTGGAAGGGATCTTGGAGGTCTTTTAGTCCAACCCTGTTCTGACCCAAACCTTGTTCCAAGGAAACAAACATGAAACAGAAACAACAGCAAAAACTTTTAATGATTCTTTATAAATTCCGTTCCTTCATGGTTAAGAGGCTGTTTCCAACTGATTGTCTCTCATAAGAACGAGTCTTGCCAAGGTAGTGCAAGGCTACCAAGAACACTAGATAAAGTTGCCAAGAAATATTTCAAACACAAAGAGTCTCCGAACACAAACTAAGATAGTCCGAACGTCCACAAGGCTTGAGTGCAAAAACTTCTTTGCTTCCTGCAAAGAACTCCGATTTCTCAGCTGGCTTTTATCTCTTAAGGGAGGGACCATTACCTTGCAGCCTTACTCCCGAGTCACCCATGCTGCTGCAGCTGCTTTTTCCTTCGTGCAGCCCTGCGCGCAGGCGCACTGGGCACAGGCTCCTCAGGGACCTCTTCATCACTGCTGCCAGCCTCCACAATCTCCGAGCAGCACTCCCACTCCTGATGGTCCTGGCCCCATCCCTGCATCACACGCGGCCCTCATCTGAGTCCTCCCTCTCTGAGCCCTCAGCCATCCGCACCTGCTGCCTTGCAAACCACAACAAACCCCTTGCTCTAGCCCCTATACCATATCAGACAAGTGGCTGTCCAATCTCTTCTTAAAAACCACCACTGATGGACCAGCCACAACATTTGGAAGCAACTTGTTCCACTGATTAATTGTTCCAACTGCCTGGAAATGTCTCCTAGGTTGTTTCTCTCCTTGACTCATTTCCATCCATTGCTTCTTGTCCTGCTTTCAGGTGCTTTGGAAAATAGGTTGACCCCCTCTTCTTTGGGGCAGCCCCTTAGATATTGGAACACTGCTGGATTAGAAGGGAAGCTGGTCTTGTAAACCTAGCCATTACATTTTTACTGGAATGTATCGTGCAGTTTTCGTAGATCAGCTTTAAAATCAAGCATCTTCTGCTCCCAAATATAATGACATGTGGAAATGATCTGGAAAGACAGGGATAGGAGGATGAGAGAGAGATACTGCCTCAGGAACTGTCAGATAAGACAGTGCATAGCCTGCAGCCATACAATGGGTGGAGAAAGAGGCTCAGAACGGGTATTACTAAATTCTCAGGCTGTAACAGAGGCAGTGAGAGAGTTGCTAGATTGATGTCAGCCTTCCCAGGTAAACAAGACAGGAAATACAACCAGGTGAGATAATTCTAATGGTCAGATAAGAGAGGGCTTAGTCTGCAGCTGTAGAATGGGTGGAGAAAGAGGGACAGAAAGGAGCTGTAAATGTGACAGCACCAGATTTGTACCTTCAGGCGAGTAGGATTTTGTTAATGTAGCCTTAAAGTAGAATTAAGCCATGAAGTTTTGATCAGTGTCTTGGTGAGGGTGAATGGGACTCCTCCCTCCATTGCATATGGTCTGTCTCAGTTTCATCTTTTATAATAATTTCAGTGTTTAATCGTCTGATCATTGGAGTCAGGCAGCTTATTCAGGTTTAATAAAATTCTTGTGGTTATTGTTGTTTGGAAGAATGTCAACTTTTCAGCAAGCTAATGACCTATGGGACAAAGACTCATCTATTCCCAAGACCAATGCCAGTAGTTTCCATCAGTAAACAAGACCATGCCAATATGGCAATGCTATATAGTGACATCATCGTGATACCTGTTGCAGGTTCTTAACAGCGGTATTTACATAATGATGCTGTGGCAGATATTTCTTTGTTGCCTCTCCCTGCCCTGCAGTACCTTAGGGGCAGCCACAAAAGGTGACATCCTATTTACATAATGATGCTGTGGCAGATATTTCTTTGTTGCCTCTCCCTGCCCTGCAGTACCTTAGGGGCAGCCACAAAAGGCCTGGAGACTTTTTTTTTTTTAAATTACATTTATATGCCGCCCTCCTCCAAAGACATAGGGTGGCTTACAATTTTTGGAGCACAACCCAATGCGCTCAGCAATAGCCTTCCTTCCATTGTATATGCCTGCTTATTACTAAGCGGCATTTTTACAAAGTCAGCTTATTGCCCCCAACAATCTTGGGTCCTCAATTTACCTACCCCAAGAGGATGGAAGGCTGAGTCAACCTTGAGCCTGGTGGGATTCGAAGCCTGCACTAATTGCAGGCAGCTGGAGCTAAGTGCTAGGTGTTTAACAGCCTGCACCACCAATGAAGAATAGTTGCAGCATTTGGGTTTGGCTAGTCTACAGAAAAGAAGGACTAGGGGTGGCAAGATTTATTTATTTATTTATTTATTTGATTTGTCAATCGCTTGCAAGATAACAGGTATAAGTATAAACATAGTTATGAATACATGAAATGGATACGTATAAGAAAAATAAAGAAACAATAGGACAGGGACGGTAGGCACGATTGGTGCGCTTATGAACACATAATGAACACTATGAACAATTATGAACACTACAGACCTCTTAGGAAAGGGGTGAGGTCAATAGTAGACAGTCTAAGGTTAAAGTTTTTGGGGTTTGGGGAAGAAACCAGAGTCAGGTAGAGTATTCCAAACATTGACCACTCTGTTGGTGAAGTCGCATTTCCTGCAATCAAGATGGGGTGGTTAACCTTGAGTTTGTATCTATTGTATGCTCTTGTATTGCTATGGTTGAAGCTGAAGTATTCATTGACCGGTAGGACATTGCAATGTATGATTTTATATACTATACTTAGATCGGACCGAAGACGGTGTAGTTTTAGGTTTTCTAGGTTTAGAATTTCAAGTCTGGTAGCATAAGGTATTCTGCAACGAGTAGAGGAGTGGAGAACTCTTCTTGTGAAATATTTCTGGACTTTCTCAACTGTGTTAATATCAGATACGTAATGCGGGTTCCAGACTGATGAGCTGTATTCGAGTATTGGTCTAGCAAATGTTTTGTATGCTCTAGTTAGTAGTGTGATATTACCAGAGAAAAAGCTACGCAGGATTAGGTTAACAACTCTTAATGCCTTTTTGGCTATGTAGTTACAGTGGGCTCTAGCACTTAGATCATTAGAGATGAGTACTCCAAGGTCCTTGACAGAGTTTGGATCATCAACAAGGTCTTGACTATTCAGCTTGTATTTTATTTTCTGATTTTTTTTTTTTGCCAATATGTAAGACAGAGCATTTATTTGAGATTTGTTGAGATTTGTTGAGATTTGAAGTTGCCATTTGATTGACCATTCTGATACATAGTCAAGGTCTTTTTGGAGGGTAGCAGTATTGTCTGTGGTGTTGAATAGCTTTACATCAGCAGCGAAGAGAACGCAGTTGCTCTTAATATGATCACAGAGGTCATTTATGTAGAGTATGAAGATAGCAGTATTCTAGTATTTGAGGGGCTGCCACAAAGAAGAGGGGGTCAACTTATTTTCCAAAGCACCAGAGGGCAGGACAAGAAGCAATGGATGAAACCTAATGAAGGAGAGAAGCAATCTTGAAATAAGGAGAAATTTCCTGACGGTGAGGACAATTAACCAATGGAACAACTTGCCTCCAGAAGTTGTGGATGCTCCAACACTGGAGGTTTTTAAGAAGAGTTTGGACAACCATTGGTCTGAAGTGGTGTAGGGTTTCCCGCCTAAGCAGGGAGTTGGGCTAGAAGACCTCCAAGGTCCCTTCCAACTCTGTTGTTCTATTAATCTGTCCTGACTCCTGTGACTGACTCTAATACTTACCTACAAGTGCTGTTTGAAAACTTCCTTCATATGTGACTTTTCCATTCCATTTAACAGTTTGATATAGATAAAGAAGCAGGGGAAAGGCAGATATACCACAGATACTGCATGGAACGGGCCTCAGTGCATTGTGCGCATGTGTTCACCACGGTCTCTCAGATAACGGCCATAGAAGCGGATCACATGTTGAAGAGAGCAACTGGTAAGATCCATCTTCCTCATACCATATAGTACAGAAAGATATCCTCAAAGGTGTTTCATTAATTCAAGTTGTTAATTCAAGATTCAAAGTGCTGGCATTGACCTATAAAGCCCTTTATGGCATTGGACCAGGATACATGCGGGAGACCCTGCTGCCGATAACAGCTTCCCAACATCCCGTGCGCTCCCATCGAGAGGGCCTGCTCCAGGTGCCATCGACACAACAATGTCAACTGGCAACCCCCAGGAGTAGGGCCTTCTCGTGGGAGCACCCACCCTATGGAATCAACTTCCCTGGAGCTCTGGACGGCTCCTGACCTCCGCTCCTTCCGCCATGACCTAAAAACTTGGCTATTCCAACTAGCCTACCTGGACTGATGGGGACTGATGGGAGGGTGTTAAATATATTTTTAAAATATTCTAATTGACAAAGGAGACCTTGGTTTTTAATGTCCTTTCACATTTATGTAATTGTATTGGGACTGTTTTAATTGTAAGCCGCCCTGAGTCCCTCAGGAGATAGGGCGCATATAAGCTAATAAATAAATAATAATAATAATTAATAATAATTAATTAATAGTGAGAACAGGGAGAGACTAACCATGGTAGAGGTAATGTTGAGATCTTGTTGTTGATGTGGATTCCTTGGTGCTTTCTTGAAGATGTTTCCTTACCCAGTGCTGATGATGTTACCTAGTTTGGTAAGGAAAACAACCAACCTCAGAAAGCATCAAGCATTCATAGTCATCGTCATCTTCCTCCTCCTCCTCCTCCTCTTCCTCTCCACAACCCACACTCCCTTCCAGCACTGATGATGTCACCTAGTTTAGGTAATGAAAGTCTGCAAGAAATCAACCAACCTCAGAGAGCACCAAGGACCCCTCATTTCAACCCTTCAATAAAAAAAGACTTTAGGATTTCTGCAGCTTCTTTAGCTTCAGCTGATAGCACTGGTCATTGTAGCAATCTATTTATAAAAGGTTTTAAATGAATCCCATCATAGCACTCTTGCATCGAAGAGTGTAAAGAACAAGATGAAATATTGAGGAGTCGTAAAATCATGAAAGCTTGATCCCTATTGTTTATAAGATAATAGTACTGAGTCACATCGACTAATGTTTACAAGCGCTGTATCTATTGGCATCTCAGGAGGCTATATTTATTGGCAGATCATATGAAATGTCACCAAAAAGTCCAATAGAACGTATTACCCTTTTTTTGGGAATAGGGCTTCTATCAAGGGCGTAAAGACTTAATTACAGATGACAAGGTCTTTAAATAATCTGCTTTGTTCACAAAAATTTGAAGTTGAGATGCCTTCTCCAGGACCTTTGTTTGTAAAGAATGATTAGAAGCTGGCACGTGTCAATATGCAACGTTGTGAAATGTGCCTGTTGCTCAAAAAAAAAAAGAAAGTCAATGATCCTTGAGGAAGTAGATCATTAAGCCTGGCAT
Organism: Naja naja; assembly: GCA_009733165.1. Lineage (NCBI taxonomy): Eukaryota > Metazoa > Chordata > Lepidosauria > Squamata > Elapidae > Naja > Naja naja. Next base: position 45,028,941 of record CM019154.1, read on the forward strand.
TTGCCCAAATGCACTACAGTTTACAATCTGTGGAGTATCTATGTTTGGATAGAAGATAATTGCTTTGCAAATCACTGCTTCAGTCTAGATTAATAATTAAGGTTGATTGTAGAGCTGCCTTCAGAACCTCTGTTCCAGTAATGATTTGATTCAAATAATTATATGTGAGTGTATTGATGTCTCACCATCATCTGAGTTATTTATTCTATTCTATTCTGTTTCATCACATTCCTTCTTTTCTTTTCTTCCTGTCCTGTCCTGTCCTGTCCTGTCCTATCCTATCCTATCCTATCCTATCCTATCCTATCCTATCCTATCCTATTCTTGGTGGCACAGTGGTTAGAGTGGAGTACTGCAGGCCACTTCTGCTGGTTATCGGCTGCCTGCAATTTGGCAGTTCAATCTTGAGCTACAAATATTCTACAGAATGGCATGGCATGGCATGGCATGGCATGGCATGGCATGGCATGGCATGGCATGGCCTGGCCTGGCCTAGCCTAGCCTAGCCTAGCCTAGAATAGCATAGAATAGAATATTGGAATGGAATGGAATACATACACATGACTGTATACATACACATTCCAACTCCTGAAGGATCAACTTATCAGCTCCTTATCTCAGCTGTGACTAATCCTCTAAATTCATTGTCTTTCTTTTCCAGATGTTATCACGCCCAATGGCCTAAACATTAAGAAATTCTCGGCTATGCATGAATTTCAGAATTTGCATGCCACCAATAAAGCCAGGATCCAAGAGTTCGTTCGAGGTCACTTCTACGGGTAGGATCTGCTTTTCAAAATGGATTCTTGAATCACTCCGAAATCTAGGAGCAAGCAAGATGTGCTCTCTTTCCAACCAAGCAGATAAAGAAGAAGAAAAAATTGCATTGTAGTCCTTGACTTAGGACCAGAATCAGAACCAGAATTTCCATCGCTAGGCAAGGTGGCTTGTGGATCACTTTGCGACCATTTTTGCCATGCTTGTTAAGTGAATCACATGGTCGTGATGTGAGTCTGGCTTTCCCTGCTGGCTTTGATTTCTGAAAGCCAGCTGAGAAGGTTGCAAATGGTAAACCTTGCAACGGTTGTGAATAGATTGCCAAGTGCCCGAATTTTGATCATGTAAGTCATTTTCTTTTCCTGTGTTGTAACTTTGAACAGTGATTACATGGACGGTTGTAAATTGAGGACTAACTGTATGCCTTGTTGCAGATTGGTTTACAGTTATGTTCCCCATTTTTTTCTTCTGCATCCAAAATGTTAGGGTCTTTTACAATAACAAACCCTGTGCTATCGATGTCAGATTAGGAGATTCACCAAGCTGTTTTAACCCTTCTCCATTGCAAAGAGTTAAAAATTACCAGGTATTTGGTAAAAGCAGAAAACAGAACAAAATGGTTTAATCATTCTCCCACTTTGCTAGTTGCTTTCCCTTCTTCAAATCCAAAATCCCAAAGAGCTGAGTTTTGCAGTTCATGCTAACAAGGTTAAAATGGACTGGATAATCTGTATATATAAAAGCGAAATACCACTCACACATCATCACAAAATCTCCAGAACCGTAAAGCCTACAAACTTGAAACTTGGCTTCTAGGTACTCACTAAGAAAGGATTTTTGAAATGACCATCAGAGTATTAGTATTTCGTATATTATTATTAACATGCTCTGATGCTAAGGAGTTCTACTCCCCCCCCCACCTGAAAAGAAATCTGTGCCAAATGCAAAACACAAGCAGAGGAGAAGAGTTTCAGTTTTAGTTTCACAGCAGCAACCAGCTTTAGTACAGTTGAGCTAAGCCACACCCAGGCTCCTTGCTGTCTCCTTCTTGCTCACACAGCAAATACTGTTTCAGTTTCCAAACAGCCCTCAACTCTCTCACACACTGACAGGACTACCGATGGATGCTGGTAGGCACAGGCAGAATTCCCCCCCTCTCTTATTTTCCTCCCAAAAACTAAGCCCGACCACATAGTTTCGTATCAAAGCATGGGTATCGAGCTAGTTAATAATATAGCATGCTAAGAGAACCTAAAATTAGGTGTGTCCAATCTTGGCAACCTTAAGATCTATGGACGTCAACACCCAGAATTCTGGCTGGGGAATTCTGGGAGTTGAAGTCCGTAAACCTTAAAGATGCCAAGGTTGGACACCCCTGACCTCACCAATGTATTAGCATGTCTCTGAACCCATGCACTCATGCTGAGGCATAATTTGGGCCTAGCATACTTTGGGAACACAGAGATTTGTTAACTTGGGTTTAGCATGTTGTGTGAAAACCCCACCAGTGGTAGCAAAACCGGATCGTGTTTAATGCATCACTTAATCCCTGTCCTGCAAATGATTTCTTTGCAGAAGTAGGAGCCGGGTTTGAAGAGTTACATTTTCAACTGAATTTTTTAGTAGAATCCTTGAATCAATATTGTGCGTGTATTCACAAGTTCTTTTCTGGGGGATTTCATTCTTCTGAGGCATTCCTTCAGCTTTGTATCAGTGGGGCCCCCCCATAGGGCGATCAGGTGTTTCTTTGCTATTCAGGATGCGCACACATCGCCGAAAGCAATGTTCAGCTTCCAATGTTGTTAGGAGGCATCTGCGACCTTTGTTCAACATCGTCTGATGGTGTGTGTTTGTTTGAACAACCCGTTTGCAGTGTTGTGCCCTTGTTTGCTCTCTTTTCAGCCATCTTGACTTCAACCTTGAAAAGACTTTGTTTTTCTTCATTGCCGGGAGATACGAGTTTTCAAACAAAGGAGCGGACATGTTTTTAGAGGCCTTATCAAGATTAAATTTCCTGCTGAGGGTAAGAAAGAGGACAGGTGTCTCAGAATCTCCACATAGTCTGTCATAGAGAGAGAGCGATGATGGATGAGACCAAAATTCAGCATTTTATGCCCCAAATGGCCAACCAGGTCGATATCTTTGGGAAACTCAAATCCATGGCCTCAAATCCATGCAGGCCGGGGAATTCTGTGAGTTGAAGTCCACAAAGTTGCCAAGGTTGGAGTCCCCTGGTCTATTACAATCCTTCTGTAGATATTCCTCAGCAGTCAGTATTGAAAGGCTCACCGCCTCCATCAATGGAACCAGAGAGTTAAATAGGAACTTAAAATCCTAAAGTTGGAAGGATCATTAAGGCCATCAAGTCTAGCCCGCTGTTCAGAAGAGTTCAAATTAAAGTGGGTTCCATTACTTTATGGAATTACAGTGGAACCTCGGATCATGACCGTAATCTGTTCCAGGACTTTGCTTGCAACCCGATTAGGTCGTGGCTGGAATCACGGCCGTCTGCACATGTGCCGACACGCACAAAAATGGCGCAGAAGGGGAAATTGACACGGAAAGGGACTCTTTCCGCGCCAATTTTGTTCACCACCTGATTTTGAATCGTGACCCGATTCAAAAATCAGGTGGATTTTTTTGTTCGCCACCCGATTTGGTCAAAAACAGAAGTGTTTGCAACCGAGGTTCCACTGTACTACTACATACATTCTACGTATTACTACTACAACAGTTACTAATTGGTTTTGCTGTTGAACTGCTCTTAACCTGAGCAGTTAACTTGAGCAGGGGGTTGGACTATAAGACCTCTAAGATCCCTTCCAGCTCCAATCAATCAGTTTGATTGATTGATTGATTAAATGAATGAATCGATTTGGTTATGAGAGGGGACTTGTGTTGACTTTTTCCTATCTTGAAGGTAGTCCTCGGTTTACCACCACAGAATTTCTGCTGCTGAACAAGATGGTTGTTAAGTGAATTGTGCCTGATTGTGCAACCTCTTTTGCCTCAAAATGGGGCAAAACTCACAACTGGCTTGCTTAGCAACGGAAATTTTGGGCCTGGTTGCGGACTTAAGTTGAAGACTGCCTGTACCTGAATGCCCTACAGCTAGGGATGAGTTAAGCCTGTCTCACTCATGATCTGCGGATGATACACAGCAGAAACATGATATTGTCTGTCAAGCGCCAAGGAAATTAAGAGATCCAGGCAGTTCAAAATGGGCATAAAGATTTACTGTAAGTTTAAGCCCTGTACAAAAATCTGAACTACTAACGGTCAAAGAAATTTGGAATTCACAGTGGGCTGGACTTAGATTTCTTTTAGGTGCGAAGGGACTTGTAACTGATAACATGTTTGACCCCTCCTTCGGGCTCAACTTGGTCACCTCCTACATCAGGGCTGTCCAACTCTCACACCCACCCCTGGTTTTGCAAAATACGGGGGGAAAGTCCCAATATGTCACGTGACATCGCCGTGACGATGTGAGTTAAACCCCCTCTGTGCTACATCATCAAGGACCACTTGTGCAGTGGCTAGGACAAGTCCTAAAAGCAGGGGTGGGATCCTACCGGCATAACAACTGGTTCGGTGAGCGCGTTTTGTGCACCGTTTACAAATCACCAGCTCCTGCAAGCATTCACCTTCTCCTGCTGAGGCATGGCACTCAGCTGTGCTTTCCAAAACAGCTGAGGTGGAAAAAGCAGGGAATAAAGCACAGCCTAGAGCCCAGGCGGGCGGGCCAAACAGAAGACCAGAAGATGGTTGCCGCGAACCGATTTGGTGTCAGCTGCTCTTCGGCACTAGCAGTTCTATAGAACTGGGCCAAACCGGTAGAATCCCACCCCTGCCTAAAAGGGAGGAACAGGAAAGGCAGTGAAAGGGAAGGAAAATATCTTTACCACTGCTAAAAAAAAAAATGTCCTCTTTTAGGTGCACAGAAGTGACGTCACAGTCATCGTGTTCTTTATAATGCCGGCAAACACCAACAATTTCAACGTGGAGACATTAAAAGGCCAAGCGGTCCGGAAGCAGCTATGGTAAATCTCTTCCTTCTTGATCTTGGTATGGAAGGTTGGCCTATTGACCAGTTGTCATCTTTGTTAGGGTGAACATCTATACAGAGTTAGGGAGAATGTACCTTATGTGTGTCTGTAGAGCTTCTCAGTCACCCAGGTTGTGGTTGTCCCAAAGGTGCTTTTTTTCAGAAGGCAACTGGACTTTCTGGGTTTTTTCTTCTTTCGAAGACGTGTCGCTTCCCATCCAAGAACTTTCTTCAGCTCTGACCAGATGGTGGGGACTGGAGAACGGAATGGGGAATTCTTTACATTCTGTTTTACTCTTTCATAGGGACACCGCACATTCAGTGAAGGAAAAATTTGGTAAGAAACTCTATGAAGCGCTGCTAAGGTGAGAATTCAGCAGAATGATGCACCTGCGATCTTTTTTCTTCTTTTTATACAGAGAAACAAGGATGTGAGACCTCATTCTGTATGTGTTTTATATACAGAAGATGGTTTGATTTAATAATGAACATGGCGTAGACGTGAGCTGCCTATGTTTATGTCTGAAGACATACCCAAAGTTGCCACTCGCTGTAAATACTGCAACATGTTCTGGAGATTGAGCCATGATTACACACAATGTTCTGTTTAGTTACTATTTCTTATTTGCTAGAATTTGTCGTTAGCTTTCCAATGTTCCCAGATCCAGTCTCTACATCGTGCTAGAGCAGGGGTGTCAAACTCAATTTCATTGAGGGCCGCATCACAGTTGTGTTTGACCTCAAGGGGAGGCATGGCCAGGGTGGGCCTGGCCAGCTCGATGTCAGTTATGTTGGAAGTGCCTGTGGTGGCCCAAGCTCTCTGCCAGTGCTCCTGAACTCCGTTTTCGGCTGCGATGGCTCCTGTAACCCTCTGCCAGTGAAAATCAAGCTGGGTGTGGGGCACGCATGATCCTCGCAAGGTCTGTTTTCACTAGCAGAGGCACTGTGGGCCGGTCCTTCACTGTTTCTCGGGCAGCCCTGCTGACTGGATCTAAGCACCCTGCAGGCCGGATCCAGCCCACAGGCCTTGAGTTTGACACCCCTGTGCAGTGGTGGGATTCCACATTTTTTCCTACTGGTTCTATGAGAGCGGGCTTCGTGCATGTGTGCAGCCCTCAAAAACCACCCTCTACATCAGCGCTAGTGAGGTGAGCTCTTTTTTACCTCAGCTGAGGCGTGGCAATCTGCTCTGCCGCGTGGATCAGCTGAGCTAAAAAAAACAATGGAATTGTTTTTTGACAGGAAACAATGACAGGAATGGGTGGGGGTGGGTGGGCGGGGCCAGCCAAAGGTGGTATTTGCCAGTTCTCCGAACTACTTAAAATTTCCACTACTTCTATGTCAGAACTGGCCCAAACTGGCTGAATACCATCTTTGCCCCTGTGCTAGAGAAACATCTTTCATGAAACTCTGCAAAACCGCTGTTACTGGTAATCCTTGACTTACAACAGTGACATTTAGTCATCGTTTGAAGTCACAACAGCACTGAAAAAATGACTTATGACTGCTTTTCACACTGGTGACCGTTGCAGCATCCTGATAGTCGTGTGATCAAAATTCAGAGGCTTAGCAACTGGCTCATATTTATGACAATTGCAGTGTCCTGGGGGAGTCACATGATTCCCTTTTGCGACCTTCTGACAGGCAAACTCAATAGGGAAGCCAGATTCACTTCAGAACCGTGATACTAATTTAACAACTGCAGTGATTCACTTAGCAAGAATGGCAAGAAAGGTCGTAAAATGGGAGCAAAATTCACTGAGCGACAGAAATGTTGGGCTCCATTGTGGCCGTAAGTCAAGGACTACCTCTACTTAGCACCAAATATACACCCATTATTAGATAATAATATTATTAATATACGCCCATTAGAAGAGTCGTGGTGGCACAGTGGTTAGAATGCAGTATTGCAGGTTAATTCTACCCACTGGCAGCAGTTCGATCCTGACCTACTCAGAGTTGACTCAGTCTTCCATCCTTCCAAGGTGGATAAAATGAGGACCCAGATTATTGGGGGACAATATGCTGACTCTGTAAAACGCTTAGAGTGGGCTGTAAAGCCCTGTGAAGCAGTATATAAATCTCAGTGCTGTTGCTATTATTCCCAGGCAAAGAAATATTAATAAATGTACCGGGGATTACCTCTTAAAATATGCTTTACAATTGCTTTGAAATAACTTCCACTGAGCTCCGTGGGGTTTGGATTAGCACAGGCAACCATCGGATTACTGTACACTATTTATTTATTATTTATTTATTAATTCGACTTATATGCCGCGGCTTACAAAGTAAAAACTACACAACAATAAATTAGATAAAACCAGATTAAACAAATCAAGCCGAATTAATACTAAAATCCCAGCATTAAAACTCTAAAAAACCACCCCACCCCAGGGTCACAGCCTGGGTTGATTAAACAACCAGGTCTTCAGGTCGCGACGGAAAGTGCAGAGGTCAGGGGCCAGGCGGAGCTCCAGGGGAAGTTGATTCCAGAGGTCAGGGGCGACAGAGTAGGCCCATCGTCGGGACCGCCAGCCGGCACTGCCCGGCCGACGGGACCCCAAGCCCCTGTCTGTGGGTTCGCACAGGGCGGTTAGTGTTCGATGTTGGCAGCAGTCACTCCCTTAAATAATAAGGACCCATGTCATGAAGGACTTTGTATGTTAAGGTTAAAACCTTGAATCTCACCGGGCAACCGGCAGCCAATGCAGGCCACGCAGGAGGGGGGCAACATGGGAGAACCGGGGAACTCCCATCACCACCCGCGCCACTGCATTTTGCACCAGCTGCAATCTCCGGATGGTATGCAAGGGCAGTCCTAGATAGAGAGCGTTGCAGTAGTCGAGTCGCGAAGTAGTCAAGTCGCGAAGATTTGCAGGAGATGGGAAACACTTCTTCTTTTTTTTGCTAAGGAATTAATTTTTTCACATCCACAGAGGAGAAATTCCTGATATGAACAAGATCATAGATCGTGATGACCTCACTATTATGAAACGAGCCATCTATTCCACCCAGGTGTGTTTTTTTCTGCAATGCTTTTCGAAATTGATGACTGTTGTTTGAGCAAGAAGGTATGTATTATTGTCTCAGCTACACTACACTGAGAGAAGAGAATATGTATAGCTCAGGGTTGAACTGTGGAGTCAGAGGTGGTATTCAGCAGGTTCTGACCAGTTCTGGAGAACCGGTAGCGGAGATTTTGAGTAGTTCGGAGAACCAGCAAATACCACCTCTGACTGGCCCTGCCCCTATCTACTCTCTAACTCCCGAGTCCCAGCTGATCAGCTGGGTCTTCTTTGGTTGCTCTGCACAGGAGAACGGAGCTGGAAAGCAGGTTAGTGGGGTGGGGTGGAAATGCAGATTTTACAGTATCTTTCCCCTGCCATGCCCACCAAGCCACGCCACACCCACCAAGCCACACCACGCCCACCAAGACACACCCACAGAACAGGTAGTAAAAAATTTGAATACCACCACTGTGCGGAGTCCTTGGTACTCTCTGAACTTATTGTTTTCTTGCAGACATTTTATTACCAAACTAAGTAACATCATCAATACTAGAAAAGAGCAGGGTTTGCTCTCTGTTTATATACTAGTGGCTTGTCTTGTAAGTGTTGGTGGGGATGTTCTTAGTGTTTCCTTGCTTAGGCTGCTGCTTAGTGTTTGATTGTTGTTATGAATTTGTAGTTCTTTGTTTGTTGGTCTACTATTAATCTTGGTGTTAATCTCTGCTTATCGGTACGGTGATCGCTGGCAAAAGATGTTGTGGTCTTTTAGCTTTATGTTTCTCTCTTTTGAATGGTATGTAGCTGTGGTTTATCTCTATGTGCCTGTTGATGGCTGATTTGTCACAGCGCCAGGATTCTAGGAATTCTCTAGCGTTTTTGGATTTAACTTGATCTAGGTACTAAATCAGCCACAGCTGGTTCCCATGAGGGAATATTCCTTCTGCACTAAAAGCAGTTAGGCCACAGAAAAGATTCCCAGCATATTTTCCATCTCTTCTGATGGGCTGACGGGTAGCTTCTACAAAACCCAACCCACACAAGTCTGCCTCCAGTTTGAAGGACTTCAACCAAGCATCATTTTGCATCTTTAATGCACTTTGGGGCCTGTAAAATGTGCTTCTTTCATTTTATTGCAGCGGCAAAGCCTCCCACCTGTGACAACACACAACATGATCGATGACTCCAGCGACCCCATCCTGAGCACCATCAGACGCATTGGTTTGTTCAATAATCGAACAGATCGGATTAAGGTATTAAGACCAGCTCCTTATCTCTCCCTGCTTCTTGGAATAGTCATGGTCTTATGATGACACCTGAATCCGATAAGATGAGGCCCAAAGGAGAGCAGGATTCCCCTGCCCAGATCAGGAAAGACCCCCACCCATCAAACTGGCTCTCTAGTGAAACTCAAGGTTATCTGTGTGAGGGGAGCAGGAATGGTAAAAATCAAGATGGCAGCTGCAAGCTCATGTTAGAAGGGGACCCCATTTTTTTAATGTGCAATGCAACACGTAAAAATGGGATGGCGCTTCAGTCACTCATTGTGGAGACAAATTGGTCTAGTGGTTGAGGAGCCAGGTTAGAAAGTGGTAGACTGTGAGTTCGAGTTTTACCTCAGGCATGAAAATCAGCTGGGTGACTTGGGCCAATCACCGGGAGACTGTGAGTTCTAGTCCCACCTTAGGCATGAAAGCTGACTGGGTGACTTTTGGCCAACAAATAACTATAAAAAGTAAAGGACAGATTGGATTTCTTAACTCTGTTAAAACCAAAATTGTCTCAAATTTCTGGACTATAACTTTATCACTACTCAACTTGAAGAACTTTGAGAAACTATTGGAAAACAATCTTATTCAGAGTCATTTTGATTGTAGTAAAAGTGTTTTAATTCAGCGTTTTTTTGCTCTGCCCTGCTTGCTTTTGGGCATCCTGTTACAAACTAGCTTTTGCAGCCTGAAAGCAGCAGCCATCAGTAAATCCCTCCTCACCCAGTGGATCAAATAACAGCTGCTAGTAAAACAATTAACCCTTTACTTGCTAACTCTCAATACTACCTCACTACTTAATCAAACACTGATTACTTCACTACCTTAAAACTTGTAACTTTCTACCTCATTACCTATATCAATGATTAGATAACTTTCTACCTCATTAGATAACTACCTCATTAGATAACTACCTCATTAGATAACTTTCTACCTCATTACCTATATCAATAATTATCAATGGTTTAATTGATTTATTGTTTTATTTGATTAGTGTGTTTAGTGTGTTTAGTGCAAATAGTGTGTTTACTGATTAGTTTAAAAGATCAGGATTCATGTAATTTAATTGACTAGTAAAATTAGTGATTAAGTAATTTAATTGAACAGTGTGATTAGCGATTAGTGTAATTAATTGATTAGCGATTAGTGTAAATAATTGATCAAGCTGATTGTTGCTTAGCAAAATTATTTGATTAGAGAGATTATTGTAATTGATTAATTGGTGTGATATTGGCTATATTGATTACCCAAAATTGTTTCATTAAGCAATCTAATCAACATACTATCACAACAAACCTACCATGCCAAGACAAAAATCCAATACCAAACCACAACCTAAAGAGAAAGAAATCCCCACCAATGAACCACAAGACTCCTGCACATGCCTTATATGCCATGAAACTCTAAAGGATAATGGAGATTCCTTCAAATGTTCTCTGTGTGACAACTACACTCATCATGGCTGCTTGAGATTAACCAAGCAAGTAATTCAATTTCTAGAATCCAACCATGTGTTTCCATATTTCTGCCAACAATGCAGACCGAAACTGGACAAATATATTGCCCTGTTTGAAAGAGTTGATACCATAGAAACACGAATAACATCCCTTGACACCATAGTAGCATCCCTGGACTCTTTAAAAGAAAGATGAACTAACCTTGAAAAAAAAGACACAACACAAAAACCTCAACATCCAATAGCTACAAACCACATCTCTACCCAACAACCACAACCCAATCCACAAAAAATCATAAATCCAACAAATAATGATATCCCAATCCTCATCAGAGAAGCTGGCGAGCGCAAACAGAAATGTCCAAACGCCATCTTATTTGGTCTAGAGGACATCAATGACAATGATGACATCACAATTGTCCGCAACATCATCAGTAACTATCAAGCATTAACCATCTCCCCTGACGAAATACTTGACATTTCCCGAATCGGCCCAGAGATCAAAAACAGAGACGGCTCCATGGCCCCACATTTCTGCAGGGTCATTTGCAAAAATGAATCAAGCAAATGTAAATACATTTATACTAAAAATCACTTGTCAAAAACAACACCAACCAGAAGAACCTTCGGTCTCACCTTAACCGTACAGCAATGTGCCCGCTCCCGTGTACTCCGCACAGAACTCAAAAAACATCTAGACAATGGAGAGAAGGACCTGTACATTGACTACCGTGCTGACTGTATCAAAAGTAAGTCACACAACCCACAACTCAGCATCCAACCCTACTTCAAGCAATCCACCATCACCCAAGACTAGGCATGCACGCCCCCAACTTCCTCAATTCCAACGACAGCTGGCCTTAAATGCAAGCTACTCAATGCAAGAAGCCTTGTGAATAAAATAACCTGAATTTCTCCTCTTATTAAAAATGGTTAAATTTGACATCATATTTGTCTGTGAAACATGGCTCAACGCATCTCTCCCTGACTCCATTACCACAGTAAGAGACTATCATGTTTATTGATCAGATCGTGAAATCCGTAGAGGAGGTGGTGTTGCTAAAAAGTCCTTACATCTAAAGAACATCCAAGTTACCCAGGAGCTTGCTCTTCCTGAGACTATCATCTGTGAATTGTCCTTAAATATCACATTTCAATTCTTACTATGTTACAGAGCCCCTGATTATGACATCAAACATGTAAACAAGCTAAATTCACTACTAACATGGGCAACATCCTGCCCACACGCTTTTATCTTTCTTGGTGACTTCAATCTAGCTCACATTAACTGGACCCTAAATGAATATAATACTGAACCCATACATGCAACCTTCTACAATGCTGTAACAAATCTAGGACTGGAACAACTAGTAACCAACAATACTAGACTAGACAACTGCCTCAATCTCATCTTCTGCAATAGTTTGAACTCAATTTACGGAATACAAATTGAACCCTTTTCCAACAGTGACCACAACATGATTGACTTCTCAACATACATCCACACAAAAATCATCACAACAACGTTATCCCCAATTATAACTTCAAAAAAGGCAACTATGATCTTATAGACAATGATCTCTCATCACTTGATTGGCAATCTCTATTCACTGGATGCAATACTGTTGAAGACCATTACAATATATTTTTACTTGAAGTCAAAAGAGTCATCAAACTATATGTACCAATAACAACTCCCAAAACCAAAAAAACCAGATTACCCATAACAATAAGGAAACTTCAATCCAAAAAAAGATCACTTTGGTGGAAAAACAAATCTGGTCACGTTGCCAACTTCAAAAGCCGATACAAAAATGTATGCCACCAGATAAAGACTGAATGCACCAATTATCACATTAAACAAGAGGAAAACCTTCTACGCACCAATTCCATCTGCACTTTCTACAATTTTGTAAACAACAAACTAAAAGTATAAAAGTATAAAAAATATAAAAAATATAAAATGTAAAAGTATAAAAGTATGGTATCTCTGGAGAACTGCATAACTGGATAAAAGCATTCCTGTCAAACAGACAACAAATGGTCAAAATTGGGAGCGTCTTATCAAATTCTGTACCTGTCAACAGTGGTGTCCCCCAAGGCAGCGTTCTAGGACCAACTCTCTTCATACTTTACATAAATGACCTCTGTGATCATATTAAGAGCAACTGTGTTCTCTTCGCTTATGATGTAAAGCTATTCAACACCACAGACAATACTGCTACTCTTCAAAAAGACCTTGACTATGTATCAGAATGGTCAAACAAATGGCAACTTCAAATCTCAACAAATAAATGCTCTGTCTTACATATTGGCAAAAAAAAATCAGAAAATAAAATACAAGCTGAATAGTCAAGACCTTGTTGATGATCAAAACTCCGTCAAGGACCTTGGAATACTCATCTCTAATGATCTAAGTGCTAGAGCCTACTGTAACTACATAGCCAAAAAGGCATTAAGAGTTGTTAACATTAATCCTACATAGCTTTTTCTCTGGTAATATCACACTATTAACTAGGGCATACAAACATTTGCTGGACCAATACTCGAATACAGCTCATCAGTCTGGAACCCACATCATGTATCTGATTGGTTTCTTCCCCAAACCCCAAAAACTTTAACCTTAGACTTTCTACTATTCACCTCACCCCTTTCCTAAGAGGTCTGTAGGGGGCATGCATAAGCGCACCAACGTGCCTACCATCCCTGTCCTATTGTTTCTTTTATTGTTTCTTTTATTTTTCTTATATGTATTCATTTCATGTATTTATAACTATGTTTACCCTTATACTTATTATCTTGTAAGCAACTGACAAATCAAATAAATAAATAAAAATAAATAAATCACCGGGAGACTGAGTTCTAGTCCCCCCTCAGGCATGAAAGACAACTGGATGACTTTGGGCCAATCACCAGGAGACTGAGTTCTAGTCCCACCTTAGGCATGAAAGCTGACTGGGTGACTTTTGGCCAATCACCGGGAGACTGAGTTCTAGTCCCACCTTAGACATGAAAGACAGCTAAGTGATTTTGGGCCAATCACCAGGAGACTGTGAGTTCTAGTCCCACCTTAGACATGAAAGATGGCTGGGCGACTCTGGACTAGTTCCTCTCTCTCATAGCCCAACCCACCTCACAGGGTTGTTGTTATGGGGAAAATAGGAGGAAGACGCGTTAGATATGTTCACAGCCTTGGGTTCTTTGTTAAAATGATAAAGGAGGAATACAAATAAATAAACAGAAGATTAAGAATCATTGACATATTTGACAGAAAAAACATACATGGTTGACTTAGACTGAATTTTACTCTTAGTCTGCCCATCCCAGAGATGAACAGCCCACTTCCATTTGTCTTTCCAGCCCTCAGAAATGCTCCAACACTGGATGTTTTTAAGAAGAGCTGGGACAACCATTTGTCTGGAATAGTATAGGGCTGTGATGGCGAACCTATGGCACCTGTGCCACAGGTGGCACGCAGAGCCATTTGTGCTGGTGCATGAGCTGCAGGCAAACTTACCTCACTGGGCATGTGCGTGCCTGCTAGCTGATTTTCTGGGTTTGAGGCCTTTTTCAGCCTCCCAGAGGCTTGACGAAGGCTTCTGCAGGCCAAAAACTAGTCCCGTTTCATCACTTCCTGTTTTTCTGAAAATACCAGAAGTGACAAAACGGGGCTAGTTTTCAGCCTACAAAACCTGCAGAAGTCTGCAGAAGCCTTCCTCAAGCCTTTGGGAGGCCGATAAAGGCCTCAAACTGACCAAAAATCAGCTGTGAGGCGCAGTGCAGGTAAGGGAGCAGTGGGGGTGGGTGGGTATTACACGTTTATGCATAGGGGGCATGGGGGTGCGTGCATTGCCTTCTGGGTGCTGGCACGCAAGTGCAAGCATGCAAGCGCTCGCAAAATTTTTGGCACAGGAGTCCAAAAAGGTTAGCCACCACTGGTTTAGGGTCTTCTGTTTGAGCATGGGGTTGGACTAGAAGACCTCCAAGGCCCCTTCCAACTCTTTTACTCCTTTTCCAAGGTCATCTGTTTCACTGTGAAAGAAATTCTTCCGTTAGAAGTTGCCTGTAACCCAGAGCCAAAAGTCCATCGCCTTAATTTCTGTTCTTACTTTCTGGGATATGAAAATTAGCCTAACAGCAAATGCTAACCCAAGAACCTGTTGCCCCTAACAAAATTGTAATGGAAATGAAATAATTAAATATCTGGGTACTTGCTATATTAAATATTGATCTTGGTTTGGCTTCGTGGCGTCTCTCAAGCGTCTCCTTCTCTGTTCCAGCGCTGCCACCTTTATGGAATTTAGATTGTGGAATTCTACTAAAGAGGTCAAGACCGTATTTCAGTCCACCATACCCAGCCCACCTCATCAAGATAACTGCTACTCTATTCTCAGCTTGACAGACTTCCAGATCCCTGCTGGGAAAGTAACACGGATTTTCTAAACTTCTTCTTCCTTCTCTGCAGGTAATCCTGCATCCCGAATTTCTTTCTTCAACGAGTCCATTATTACCAATGGACTATGAAGAGTTTGTCAGAGGCTGCCATCTTGGGGTCTTTCCATCATATTATGAACCCTGGGGGTATACTCCAGGTGAGGAGGTTGAATCATTTTTATTATATCCTTATTAATGATT
>CM019154.1:45045126-45142506 GCA_009733165.1 Naja naja
TTTTCTTTGCAAATCTGAATTTACACTGCTTTTTCAACACAGTTCCCTTACAACAAGTCAATATCTTTAGTGGTGCTTATTTGAATTTAAAAAAACAAACAAACACACGCTTTCAATGAGGCTCAGCAACTCCTCCTTCTGATGAGACAGTGCAGATTATTTTGCTGGTGTGAAATTCTGTTCACTTTCCTCTTTTTGCAGCTGAATGCACCGTCATGGGCATCCCCAGTGTTACCACGAACCTGTCAGGATTTGGCTGCTTCATGCAGGAACATGTGGCTGACCCGGCTGCTTATGGTAAGAAGACTCAGGCTACAACCAGATGATCTCACTCAAGTGCAACCATCCAGTATGTGAACTCCTAGATAAGTATATCAGCAACACAATTGCTGTCCAACCCTATTTCAATACCAAGGTTGGAAAATGCTCTTGTGTTGACAATTTTAATGCAGGCGTTATTTTAGGTTGGCAGAATGTAAGCTTATCACGTTTGAATAGTCTGATCATATGAAATGAAAGGATTAGAGTGACATGATAGAGATGTAGAAGACAATATTAAAGATTAGGGTTGCATCTTGCTTAGCATTGTTGAATATCTTAAGGTTAGTGGAAGTCAAAGAGTTTGTGGCTTGTACATTTTTTGGCAAACCCTCCCCCCCCCAGTAGATTAGGATGCTGTTACTGTATTGTAGTTTGTACACAGGCAAAGTCTGAAGATTCGTATTTGGGAGGGTAGAAAGCACAGATCTTTCAAAGTCTATCTCTACGTTAGGACTGTCCAACTTTGACAATGTTAAGACCTGCGGACTTCTAGTCCAATGAAAAGAAGGACTAGGGTGACATGATAGCAGTGTTCCAATATTTGAGGGGCTGCCCCAAAGAAGAGGGGGTCAACGCATTCTCCAGAGCACCTGAAGACAGGACAAGAAACAATAGATGGAAAGAGAAGGAGAATGCAATTTGGCTGAACAAAAGTTGAATGCCCCTATTTTGTGGCAGAATGAATTGTGGAGAAGTTGCCATTATTATGTATAACTAGCCGATAACCCGGCGTTGCCTGGGTATTTATTTAACCCAATCCTGTATTAGACAGGAAAATCCTGTAGTCAGGACTCACGCTGTTGTACTGTCTCTCACGCAGCATTGCAATTCTTCTATTCCTCCACAAGAGGGAATCCCCTTGTGGAGTACTGTGAAGCCGTTACCATGGCAAGTCCACTGTGCTGTACAGTAGAAGCCGTTTTATGGCACACACACCCCAAGGGGTGTTAGGGGTATCTTACCCCCCAAAGTATTTGTTTCCAGAAGGTAAATCATCTGTGTACTAAGTGTGATTGAAGTTGTTCGAGGCATTCCAGAGTTATGCTGGAACATACAGACACACACACACACACACACACACACACACAGAGATAGAAAAAGAAGATAACTGATGGAACAGAGACTTTCAAAGATCCAAAAAGCAGCAACATGGCTTAGTGTCTAATCAACCGCAATTGTCTTTCTCAGGCATTTACATTGTGGACCGGCGATTCCGTTCTCCGGATGAGTCTTGCAATCAGCTGACCCAGTTCCTGTATGCATTCTGCCAACAGTCACGGCGACAAAGAATTGTCCAGAGGAACCGAACGGAAAGGCTTTCAGATCTGCTGGACTGGAGATATTTAGGGAGAGTAAGTAAGGTTGATGTAGTCTTGGTTTAGATCAGGTGTATCCAACTGTGGCAACTTTAAGACTTGTGGACTTCAAGTCCCAGAATTCTTCAGCCAGCCATGCTGGCTGGGGAACTCTGGGAGTTGAAGTCCACAGCTTTTAAAGTTGCCAAGAGTGGACTCCTGATTTAGATTATTTTCCAGCAGGGATGTCAGCAAATGTATTCCAAAAAGTCAAAATTATAGCCCAATCAAAACTTTGCTTGTTGTTTAAGCTGCATTTTGCAGCTTTAATCACATTTTGAGTTGTGATTGGTATCTTGACCATTTTTAACCATACCTTGCAGACATCTTTTCTTTTGTAAACTGCAAATATTAACATTTAATAGCTACTCTCTCTCTCTCTTTCTAATTAGAAAACGGTTAAACTTTCTCTTGCTTTGTATTTCAGAGTCCATTGTTATTTGGATTTTTTTTAATTTGCAAATTTCTCTTGTTTTCTCTTACAGTATTATATGCATGCCAGACACTTAGCTTTGAGTCGGACTTTTCCTGAAAAATTTGAGATGGAACCAAATGCTCCACCTAAGGTAATCCTTTTTAAATGAGAGCATTAATGGGCAAATAGTTGGGAATATAAACATATCATCTATAGATGATATAGAGAGCCAGTGTGGTATAGTAGTTAATGGCATCAGGCAAGAAACCAGGAGACAGTGAATTCTAGTCCTGTTTTAGGTGTAAAGCCAGAGGGCCAATCCCTATCTTTCAGCCCAAGGAAGGAGGCAATGGCAAACCCTTCCAAAAAAACTTGTCTAGAAAGTTGCCAGGTGACTAAAAGGCATCCTTCAAAAAACCTTCATATGAAGGAGGTTTAGTCCATTACTTTGGTTCATTTTCTCTTGCTTAATATCTTTTGCTAAATATTCAATTTTTAAATATATTCATTCAAATATAGTTTCATTGCTAACCCCATTAACAACATGTCCAAAGATGGAAATTATATTCTTTCTTTCTTTCTTTCTTTCTTTCTTTCTTTCTTTCTTTCAACTTTCAACAACTTTCTTTTTTCTTTCTCTTTCCTTCCTTCCTTCCTCTCTCTCTCTCTCTCTCTCCCTCTTTTTCTTTCTTTCTTTCTCTCTTTCTTTCCTTCCTCTCCCTTCCTTTCTTTCTTCTTTCTTTCTCCTTCTTCCTTTCTTTCCCTCTCTCCCTTTCTTCTTCCTTCCTTTCTTCCTTTCTTTCTTTCTTTCTTTCTTTCCTTCTTTCTTTCTTTCTTTCTTTTCTTTTCTTTCTTTCTCACTTCCTATTTCACATCTCCTGAAGAGGACATCGCTTGACCTACAATGTTCAATTCTGGGTTTCCCCCTGTTTGCTATTTTTACTTGATTAACTTAGTTTCAGCTTGACCATCAATTATCTAGCAGAGATGCTGACTCTCAATCCATTGTGGATTCTGCTAATCATTTAAGGGAAGAGGGAAAACCTATAAAGAATAAAATATATTTTGATGTAAAACCTCCCAGAAGTGTTTCAGATTTCCCAGGCTATGTCGCGGGAATAGATAACTACGTTATAGATTGGACTTCGGTTGTTAGAAATCTTAGCTAGTACCATCAATGGCAAGGGAACTGTCAGGGTGGTTAATCAGAGCAGGGGTCTCCAACGTTGGCAACTTTAAGCCTGGAGGACTTCAACCGGATGGACCTTTTAATTTGTTTTATCCTATTGTTTTAATATTTGGGCTTATAATCTAGTTTAATGGTTTTTTAAGTATTTATTCTTCTGTATTTTAGTTGTGAGCCGCCCCGAGTCTTCGGAGAGGGGGCGGCATACAAGTTCAAATATAAATAAATAAATAAATAAATAAATAAATAAATAAATAAATAAATAAACAAACTCCCAGAATTCCCCAGCCAGCTTCCCTGAACCAGAGCACCTGGAAAGGTGCACGTGGCCTTCACCCCCTTCCACACCTGTGTATTTATTTCTCCTCCTTTTTACTTCTTCTACAGACGGAGGGTTTTCGTTACCCACGTCCTTCATCTGTTCCTCCCTCACCTTCCGTTTCTCAGCACAACAGCCCTCACCAAAGCGACGAGGAAGTGGACGATGATGAAAGATATGACGAGGAGGAAGAGGCTGAGAGGGACAGGCAGAACATAAAGTCTCCCTTTTCCTTCACTGCTATGCCGTGGAGGAAGAAGAAACAGCATGGGGAATATAGGAACTAATCCGTCGAATGCTTTATTCACAGCCTTGAATTGATGCTACTTTCTCAGATACATACATACATATATATGTGTGTGTGTGTTTGTGTGTCATCCTAAAGGTCAGGTGGCTATACTGGACCGGCAGGAAATATCAAGGAATCCTGCAAGAACCATATATCAGACATACCGTGTTTCCCTGAAAATAAGACCTACCCCAAAAGTAAGACCTAGCACTATTTTCTAAACCTGCCCTAATATAAGACCTACCCCGAAAATAAGACCTAGTGTAAATCTCCAGTTCCAGGAAGACTTTTCAGGGAGCAACCATGCACCCGCGAAACACCCCCACACACACACTCACACCCACTATTTGGCACCATAAATATATAAGACCTACCCCGAAAATAAGACCTAGTGTGTTTTTGGGAGCAAAAAAAGCAGATGTCTATGTTCGGGAAACACGTAATTTGAATTCTTACTTTTTCCTGCTGTCAGTAATTCTGATGGTTTTGGTTTTTTTTTCCCTCCTTTTTAATTTCCTCTTCCTCTTTGGAGTTGGAAGAAATATAGAAGATGGTATTAAAGATTAGGGATGCCTCTTGCCTCTTGCTTAGCAATTGTTGAATATCTTGAGGCTAGTGGAAGTCAAAGAGTTTGTGGCTTGTATATTTTTTAGGCACAAAAAAAACCCCAAACCCACAGTAGATTAGGATGCTGTTACTATATTGTAGTTTATACACAGGCAAAGTCTGAAGGTTCATATTTGGGAGGGTAGAAAGCAGGGGTGGGCTTCACAAATTTTAGCAAAGGGTTCTCTGCCCGGTTGCTGCGTGGGGGTGGCCATGGTGGGTGTGGCCTAGTCAGCCTCCTGCACCACAGCGAGGAGGGGCGTTTTTGTCCCCCCCGGGCTCCGGTGGCTTTCCTTGAGTCTCCGGGAGAGTGAAAATGGCCTCCCCAGGCTCTGGAAGCCAGAAAGGGGCCCATTTCCGGCCTTCCTGAACTTCTGGGAGGCCCATTTTTCTCTCTCCCTGAGCCTCCATGCATGCCGCGTGGGGACTCCTGGGAGGGGCAGGCGGGGTGGGTGGAGCCAGCCAGGAGTGGAATTTGGGGGTTCTCCGAACTGCACAAAATCTTAGCTAGGTGCTCCCCCGAACCCTTGCGAACCCCCAGCAGCCCACCCTGCTGGAAAGGACAGGTCTTTCACAGTCTTTCAGGACTGGATGCTGCCTTCAGACACTGGGAGAAAGTTTCCATCCAACTTTGACAACGTTAAGACCTGCAGACTTCTAGTCTAATGAAAAGAAGCACTAGGACGACAAGATAGCACTTTTCCAATATTTGAGGGGCTGCCACAAAGAAGAAGGAGTCAACCTATTCTCCAAAAACCTGAAGGCAGGACAAGAAACAATGGGTGGAAACTAATCAAGGGGAGAACCAACACAGAACTAAGGAGGAATTTCCTGACCGCGAGAATAATTAATCCATAAAACGGCTTGCCTCCAGGAATTGTGAGTGCTCCATCACTAGAGAGTTTTAAGACGAAATAAGACATTCATTTATCTCAAATAATACAGGGGGGTTGAGCATGGAATTGGCCTAGAAGACCTACAAGGTCCCTTCCACATCTATTATTCTGCTATTCTATTAAAATGTTTGCTTAAAAATTGACCTTAAAATTAGGAAAATTAAAACTCTCATCCCCATTTAATAGATGTGATTTAGATAAGGAAAATCTAGACACTTTCCCAGGGAAAAGTTTATTATCTTATCGATCAGTTGTAACAGTATTAAAATAAGAAAGCCTCTGAGTCAATGTCTCAGCCTTGAACATTTAATTTTATGGTATTTACAGTATCTTTTCCTCATAATCTCAGTAAGACTTTTAGACATCTATTTACATCAATATTAAGGTAAACGGTTTGATATATTTGCACCCATCAATGAAAAACGCAGTGGGAAATATGTGAGACACAGTCCATTTATTTGAATACTGTGATACTTTACTAAACTGTTGCACAATATCAGCCTGTTTTGACATTGAGTAAAAGGAGGACAAACAACTGCCTAAAAATACGTCTACAGCAATGATTATATTAATTACTCAGATATTAAACATACAACCCCAAAATCTGCTGAAGGAAACATTTGCTTTCTTCTAAATTTCATCAGGCCTTCCTTTCCCACGCTTCCCCATTTTCTGAACTATTTCTTGAAAAAATTTGAAGAATCTACTGTACTTCCCAATGACATAGTTTTAGCAAGAGATTTAAGCTAAAAAATGTTGAAGTAGAAGAGCTTTCTTTTTCTCACACAGCTTATCTTCTATTCCAAAGTTCATACCGCCTGTTATAACCAAAAAATCTTGAGTATTTTGTCACATATTAGCCAACCACAGATAACCACTTGTTATCCATAGCAATGTTCCAATATTTAAGGAGGGCCAACTTAGACTCCAAAGCATAAGAAGGCAAGACAAGAAGCAATGGATGGACACTAATGAAGGAAAGAACCAACTGAGAAATGAGAAATTTCCTGACAGAACAATTAACCAGTGGGGATGACTTGCCTCATTCAGGAAATTGTGGGTACTCCAACACTGAAGGTTTTAAAGAAGAGATTCGTCCGACATGGTCTAAGGTTTCCTGCACAAGCAGGGGGTTAGACTAGAAGACCCCCAAGTTCCCTGTTATTCTGTTCATCTATTTATCAATGAGTTGCATATCCCATATTTGGGCAATATTTATCTAAAGTCAACTTGAACCTCGAAATGAGCATCAAAAAATTATAATAATAATATGGTAGGTGACTTGGGTGCAATCCCAAAACAACTGGAGCATCACTTGAACATATAAAGGTAGTGGTGCCCACTACTTGTGCAAATGGAGCCGTCAAACTCCCGGCCCACGGACTGGATGCATCAAGAGCTGGCCATACCCACGCCCGTTTAGCGAAGGGAAAAAAGTCCCAATACATCATGCGATGCTGCTGTGGCGATGTGAGTTTGACACCTATGCTATCTGCTCAATGAATCAATAAAATTATAATTTTGTCAGTTTGAACTTTTTCAGATCTATAATAAACCATTTCTGATTTGTGTAAAGTCACTCAAGAAAATCATCTGGGAAGTTAGGTTATTTTAAAAGGTCAGAGATGTCACTTGGAGTTCATTACCTTTAGAAATTTTTAAATTTATTATTACATTTAAATGCCATCCATCCCACAATCCCAGGCTTTGTGAATGCTAAAGCTTTAAAGGTATAGAAGGCATAAATGCCATGGAACTCACTAAAATTCCTCACTAAAATGTTTGTGTATCAGTTGTTTTTTCTTCTTTATCAACAAGGTTAATAATAACTTCTAAACACAGATTTGATCTAGCTCAGAAACCATCTTGCTGCAGACACACCAATGTGGTATTGCATGGTTCCACATTATTTTGAAACTTCTCAAAATATTTTAATCTTAAAAGGAAAATCAGAATCAAAGGCTGCGGTTCAGAAGCTTCAGGAATCCACTCTGTTGCCAGAATGCACTTGGATTCTGCAGGCATTCCAAAATAATTTGAAAGGCAAAAAAAAGGTGAATGAAAACAACTCAGTGCTTTATTTGCAAATAGAAGAAAAAAAATGAAAGTAGCTGGTGTTGGAAGAAATATCCATCTTGTTCAGTTCCAAGCAAGGGGAAAGACACTGGAAACATGGAGGCTGATTGGAAAGATGGTTTAATGAAGCAGAACGTTCAAGCAGAGATGGTATTCAGCAGGTTCTGACCAGTTCTGGAGAACTGGTAGCGGAAATTTTGAGTAGTTCAGAAAACGGACAAATACCACCTCTGACTGGCCCAACTCCCATCTATTCTCTGCCTCCTGAGTCCCAGCTGATTGGCTGGGTCTTCTTTTGTTGCCCTGCACAGGAGAATGCAGCTGGAAAGCAGATTAGTGGGGTGGGGAGGGAATGGAGATTTTACAGTATTCTTCCCCTCCAAGCCATGCCCACAGAACTGGTAGTAAAAAATTTGAATCCCAGCACTGAAACACATGGTCCTGGTGCAGCTGACCACATGGAGTTGAGAGAGAGAGAGGTATTTATACCCTCTCTTGGGATTTGAACTTCAGCTTCCTGTTCCTGTGCAAGAACATATATTCTATTGGCTGCTATAGGGATCATAGCTGACTTTGTAGGCTGTCTGAGTCAAGCTTGGTTGAAGCTTGCTGGGTGATGCAATGTCCCCAGGTGATTTTGCAATGCAGTGAGCCCTGCTGCTAGATAATCTTATAATGTCCTGGAGGGTCATGTCTTAATCCCATCACCCTGGAGCTGAAGGCAGGGGTGGTATTCTACTGGTTCAGACCGGTTCTATAGAACCGGTTGTTATGATTCTGCGCAGTTCGGAGAACTGGCAAATTGTGCCCCTGGCTGGCCCCGCCCCCTTCACCTTCCCCTCCCTGTCCAGTCAGTCCTTATCGCATGCATGACATCGTACGCATGCCCAACATTGCTGACATTGCTGACTGCGTCCTTCCCCTCCCAGTCACTCCTCCTTAAGGTATTTCTTCTTTCTCTCCCTGACAATCAGCTGTTCCTATGATTAGCTGTGCTGGGATTCCCTTCGCTGTCTTACTGCTTCGCCCAGGAGGCTTCCCTGAGGCCCAGAAGGTCCCAAATTGGAGCGTGGGGAGATGCTGTGTGCTCCATTTTTTGCCTTCCTGGGCCCCAGGGAAGCCTTCTGGGAGCAAAAATGCCCCCCCAGGAGGCTTCCCTGAGGCCCAGAAGACCCAAAAAACAGGGGGGGAGGTGCTGAAGAAGAAGAAGAAGAAGAAGAAGAAGAAGAAGAAGAAGAAGAAGAAGAAGAAGAAGAAGAAGAAGAAGAAGAAGAAGAAGAAGAAGAAGAAGCAGCAGCAGCAGCAGCAGCAGCCACCCAGTCACATGGCCACGCCCACCTAGCCACGCCCATAGAACCGGTTGTTAAAAAATTTGAATCCCACCCCTGACTGAAGGTCTTTTGTTTTGTAGGCCCAGTCCTTCTCACTGGGCACCAAATATTTGCTGGCGGCAGGGAGCTGAAACTCTGAGTTTCTGTCTCCCTTAAGATTTCTATTTCTCTTTTAGGGGAAATATAATATGCTGCCTTTTTAAAAATATTTCCTGAAATACTTCATTCTTCTAGGAGAGGGTTGGGTACTAACTTTCTACACTGGGAACAGCTCTGCAATGCATGAAACCACATACAACCCAGACTTATACTGTTCTTCTTTGCTCATCAGTCTGGCTGGTCTATGGAAAGGAATGTGTTCCTTTTATTAGTGGGTAAAATCTTCAGCAATCTAAAATAAAGGCCAGAAAATTCAGTCGTAATGGCTCAAAGAAAAGAGCAAAAGAGAATAATGACTGGGCCGAAGGCATTTTATTTTGATAAAGATTTGATCTGCAGGCAGGCTTAAATGAGAAAGAGAATCATTTAAACACCTCCGTATGCCTCTGTTGCTTTGGCCATTCAGCAAACAAGAAACACCGGGCTGAAAAATAAAAACAATACATGCGTGCTTCCAATGTGTGTTGGGAATTAAAGCAGCATTCAAGAATGGTTTTCCATCTTACACCTTATTTCTTCTGAGCTTCAGAAGAAACAGCCCAGGACTTCACCGTTTTTTCTTCTTCCTTCCTGTAGACCAGTGGTGGCTAACCCTTTTGGGCTCCTGTGCCAAAAATTGTGTGGGCTCACGTGCAGCAATGTGCTGCACCCCTCACGCCCCCTGTGCATGCACGCGCAATCCCCCCCCTTACCTGCACTGCACTTCCCAGCTGATTTTCGGTCTCCCAGAGGCTTGAGGAAAGCTTCTGCAGCCTTTACAGGCCAAAAAATGGGTCCATTTCGTCACTTCCAGTATTTCTGGAAATACAGGAAGTGACAAAACAGGCCTATTTTTCGGTCTGCAAAGGCTTTCCTCAAGCCTCTGGGAGGCCGAAAAAGGCCTCAAACAGGCGAAAATCAGCTGGGAGGCCCGCGCATGCGCAGTGAGGTAAATTTGCCTGCGGCTCGCGTGCCGACACGAATGGCTCTGTGTGTCACCTGTGGCATGCGTGCCATAGGTTCGCCATCACGGCTGTAGACTTTGAGCAATAATTCGCACCCATTTCCCTTAGCAAAATTAAAGGAGTATTGTGGGATTGCTAAGCTTGGTTGTTTTCTTGTAGACGTTTCATGACCCACCTTCTCAGTGCTAGAAGGGAGTGGCAATTTGCTCTCTTTAGCGCTCCTTATTAGTGAAGATAACTAAGGGGTGAATTTGCAGACACAGGTGTCATTGTGGTTCCAGGAACTCTGAACTCTTGAAGGGCAGGGGGTTCTTTTCCAAGTGTTTCCCCCTTCCAAATCCACCCCCACCCCCACCCCATTGTTCTGAACCACAAATAAGGATTATCTAATAATTGCTGTTTTGGAAATCAGCACTTAATTCAACCTGGAAATAAGGAGAAATTTTCTGACAGTGAGAGCACTCAACCAATGGAACAGAAGTTGTGGGAGCTTCATCACTGGAAGCTTACAAGAAGAGACTGGACTGCCATCTGTCAGAAATGGTGTAGGGTCTCGTGCTTGGGCGGGAGGTTGGACTAGATGACCTACAAGGTCCCTTCCAACTCTGTCAGTTAAAATAACATTGATGGTTAAAATAGGTTTCATCCTGGGTTTTTTTAACAGTCCATGAAGTTAATCCTCTGTTGAATCAAGAGCAATTCTCAACAATTTTATGGACACATCTAGAATTTTCTTGATAACAATATTGTTTTATTCAGGATGTTTTCAACCTCCCAGTCTAGCCAACAGCCCTGAGATTTCCACTGTATAGCAACTAGCCTCAATCCTAGTTTTTTTAAATGCAGAGAATGTTGGTTAGATGTTGCCTTGAAGTTGTCTTAGGACAGTGAATGTCAAGTTTTCTTTCAATTAAAAAAAGGGTTTCATTTGTGCATCATCTCCATGGTTTCTATTATCTTTTCTAGATATATCTAAAAGTACTTCATCTGGTTTATGAATCAGTCTCTCCTCCAGAGTATCTTGGAGATTATAACTTGGATGCAACACTGCATCTCTCTCATATATATCTTTCAAATAATATTTTAATTTATTAATTGGGACAAGTCATAAAACTGGCTTGGACCTATTATGGATTCAAACACTGTATGGTAGCCAAAATTACGCTGGAAAGAGATAAATAGCCAATTGGGGAAATGATCCAGAACTGATTTCCCACGATGAAGTACTTTTTTTGGTAATAATTTTTTTACAATTATAGTTTTACAATTATATTTATAATATTTGTAAAAGTATTACACATTTTGACAATTTCAGAGAGTTATTCATCTAAGGATGCCATCTTTGATTTTAATACATTTGCAAAAGTCAATGGAAAGTAAAATAAGCAGGTTGAACTTAATAATAACAGCACATCAACATATGTCTAAGCAGACAAAAAATGCCTTTAATTGTTTGGTATTGATACTGCAGAACGATTGAAATTGAGAAGATATTGACCAGCTACCAACTCAGGTATTTTAGAGAAGGAAGTTGAGAAGATGAATGGAAAAAATGGCCTGGTACAGAATATATTTTCCTTTTAACTTTACCCCACATTCCCATTTAAGGTTGAAAATCTTTCACCAATTTAATAGACCATCAGCAAAATATCCGGGTTTCTCTGGAGCCTTTTCTTCTTCTTCTAAAGCAAACAGAAACAGTGATTATGAGGAGCACGCTCGCAAATCCAGATGGGTTGCACATAAAGAAGGACCCCTTCCCCATCATCAACATTATCTGCACTTGACTTCATTTATCAGATAGATTTCAATCTTGCATTTTCTCCAAGCCCTCAAAGAGAGCTTGTACAGGCAATCCTCAGCTTACAACCATTCATTTAGTGAATGTTCCAAAGTCACCATGGCACATGATTCACTTAATGACTGCAGTGGTTTACTTAACAACTGCGGTGCAGAGGATTGTAAAATTGTGTGCAACTTTCTTAACAGCTGCCTAGAACAGTGGTGGCTAACCTTTTTGGGCTCCTATGCCAAAAATTGCACGCGCACCACTGCACGCACCCATAATGAGCCCCACTCCCCACACCCCCATGCACGCCAATCCCCCCCTCCCGCCACCCCCTTACCTGCACTGTGCCTCACAGCTGATTTTTCGGCTGGTTTGAAGCCTTTTTCGGCCTCCCAAAGGCTCAGAAAAAGCCTCTGCAAGGTTTTCAGGTTATAGGCCGTTTCATCACTTCCGGTATTACAGGAAGTGACGAAATGGACCTATAATTCAGCCTGAAAAGAGGCTTTTTCCAAGCCTCTGGGAGGCCGAAAAAGGCCTCAAACCAACTGAAAAAAATCAGCTTGTGAGGCACGTGCGTGCGCAGTTAGGTAAGTTTGCCTGCGGCTCGCATGCCAGCACAAATGGCTCTGTGCACCATAGATTCGCCATCATGGGCCTAGAAAGAGCACCGAGAAGAGTGGCAACGAAGATCTGGCCCTCAAAGAAATCCAGTATGACATCCCTAACCTTGATGATCTCTAAGGTCCCTCCCAACGCTATTATTCTGTTAATTCCATAACTTAAAGGCATTTTAATGTAATGATCGTTTTACTGGATGGTTACAGATATTTTAGTCACCCTTATTCAAATGATCATAGTAACCAACCAGAAGGCTGATGGGCTTAATAAATGCTCTTCAAAAATTAAAATGAAGCCACCCTTTGTTGCATTTCCGGAACTTTTGAAACTTTCACCTTCATTTTGCATCTTCTGCAGGGAGGAAAGAAACATCAGTGCGTCTTCAGAAAGGGTTAAAGGGTTCACATTCTGACTGCTGCGTTCTGCAAAGCAAAAAAGAATTCACAACATATGACTAAAAGAAAAACAGAATAACAGAGTTGGAAGGGACCTTGGAGGTCTTCTAGTCCAACCCCCTGCTCAGGCAGGGAACCCTGTACAATTTCTGACAAATGGCTGTCCAATCTCTTCTTGAAAAACTTCCAGCATTGAAGCCCCTGCAACTGGATATGGACAGGTTCAACCACAGTTTCAATTGAGGGACCGTGATCATCCTTGCACCAAGCCACGCCCAAAAACATTAGGGAATTTGTCTCAAAGGTTGTGATGACCCTGGGCATGGCACAAAAGCAACAAAGTCACAAAAGTAGGTAAAGTCCCTTTAATACCTCCAACTTGGCCCCCAATGTCCAGTTATCATCGGCTGGAGAAAAAACTTTCCCAAGAACAGTTTTTAAAGGGAAGAAATTCAGTCCGAACCCAAAGTACATATGGGGGGATTTTTAATTGGGTTTTAACTGTTTTGTTTGGCTTGTTTAGGTTTAATCTCTTTTTAAATTATTTATTGTTCTATGTTTTATCTGTGAGCCGCCCCGAGTCCTTTCAGAGAGGGGCGGCATACAAGTCAAATAAACATTTTTAAAAAAATTATAAATAAAAATCAACACAAACCATGCTGCAGCAATTAACGTAACAGGGCAGGATAAGGAATTACAGATTTCAAAACTAAACACACACAGTTGGGAGGATGCCAGAACCCAGATAAGACTTGATAAACAAAGATAAATTCACGCTTTGCTTCCATTGCTGTTTTCCAGCTGCAGCTAATGAAGGGAATCCTTTTCCCAGCTGCAGCTAATGCAGGGCCATAGCATGAAGGATGAAGAGGGGGTGGCCCTGGGTCTTCCTCTGAATACCCAGCTGGACTGTGCCCTTCCCCAGTTTCTTCCACAGCCACCGGAGCCACACTCCCACTCCCTGTCAGCTGCTTGACCTCCCCCTCGGAATCAGTTTCCAACAGGGGCATGGCAAAGGTGCTTTTTCAAGTTATGCCTGTTTTAGGACTGTTATGACAAGCAAAGTCAACGGGGAAGCCAGATTCACTTAAAAATCATGTTAATAACTTAACAACGCCATGGTAACACAGTGGTTAGAGTGCAGTACTGCAGGCTACTTCTGCTGACTGCTGGCTGCCTGCAATTTGGCAGTTCGAATCTCACCAGGCTCAAAGTTGACTCAGCCTTCCATCCTTCCGAGGTGGGTAAAATGAGGACCCAGATTGTTGGGAGCTATAGGCTGACTCTGTAAACCGCTTAGGGAGGGCTTTAAAGCACTGTGAAGTGGTATATAAGCGCTATTGCTATTGCCATTGCAGTGATTCAATTAATAACTGCAGCAAGAAAGTTCATAAAATGGGGCAATTCACAATTGTCAACAGCAATTTGGGGCTCATTTATGGTCATAATTCAAGGACAACCTCTCTTAAGATTTTAAGGTTAATGTTTAAATCATTTCATTCTTATTCTTTGAATCCCAACACTCTTATGAATAGGGAGAGCAGCCTTCTTCAAATTTGGAACCTCCAAGCCAGATTTTACAATCCTTGGACTGCATCATTCTGTCCCTTTGGCTGTCCCTATCCAGCCCGCATGAGGTCAATCAGAAATTAGAAATCAGATGTAAATAAGTATATGTCATCCACGCAATACAACTATAGCAGAGGTGGTATTCAGCAGGTTCTGACAGTTCTGGAGAACTGGTAGCAGAAATTTTGAGTAGTTCAGAGAACTGGCAAACACCACCTCTAACTGGCCCTGCCTCCATCTATTCTCTGCCTCCAGAGTCCCAGCTGATTGGCTGGGTCTTTTTTGGTTGCCCTGCACAGTAGAACGGAGCTGGAAAGCAGGTTAGTGGGTTGGGGAGGGAATGGGGATTTTGCAGTAACCTTCCCCTGCCATGCCCACCAAGTCACACCCACTGATCCATGCCACGCCCACCAAGCCACACCCACAGAACCAGTACTAAAATTTTTTGAATCCCACCACTGAACTGTAGGGCTTTTATTTTGAAAGTGACTATTGTTTTTTTCCAATTTACATATGTGCATGCATGAGTGCGCCTATGTGCCTTCACAGCAGAGGTGGTATTCAGCAGGTTCTGACCGGTTCTGGAGAAACGGTAGCGGAAATTGTGAGTAGTTCGGAGAACCGGCAAATACCACCTCTGACTGGAGATTTTACAGTATCCTTCCCCTGCCACACCCACCAAGCCACGCCCACAGAACTGGTAGTAAAAAAAAATTGAATCCCACCTCTGCTTCACAGCCCTATTGGTTCGGCCCTCCGCAACAGTTCCAGCTTCTCATGTGGCCCCCTGTAAAAATTAATTGCCCACCCCTGTTTCAGACTCCTTGGTCTGGTCTGGGAATTCTGGGAGTTGAAGTCCCAGTGCGGCTGGAAGAAGTCAGGATGGGGAACAGCAAGTTCACCTTTTGATAAAGGGGTCATTTCCTCATCCACCGGCCCTCTTACCTTGCATCAACCGGTCATACAGAGCCTTTTGCTGGCTCTCCTCTGAGATAAACCGACGGCCTTCTGAAAAGCAACACAATGGGAAGGTCATCTATCTGAATCTGTTCAATGAATCAGAATAAGCTTCAACGCCTGGAGCCATGATGGCGAACCTATGGCAGGCAGAGCCACTTCTGCCGGCATGCGAGAGGTTGTCCAGAAGAGCCCCACTGCACATGCGCGCGCACCGCCTGCCCAACAGCTGATTGTCGAGTATCTGGCATGCATGCACGGGGGGCGGGGCGCTGCAGGAGACATGCACGCATGCGCAGAGATGCATGGGGGATTGCGTGCGCATGCGTTGAGATGTACGGTGTGCACGGGGGGTCTTGTATGCATGTGCAGGGGGCGTGGGGGTGTGTGCGCATTGCCTTCTGGGTGCTGGCATGCAAGCATGAGGGCATGCACAATTTTCGGCATAGGAGCCCAAAAAACGTTAGCCACCACTGGCCTAGAACAATTTCCACGTTAGAGGAAAATCTGACACGGATTTCAATTTACTGGAACGATCCTTTAGGTATAAATTAAATAATGGATTGGTACAGGGGCTCCTCCACTTACAACCACAGTTGAGCCGAAACGTTCTGTCACTAAGTGAATTTTGCCCCATTTTACATCCTTTCCCACCACGGTTGTTCAGTGAATCACTGCAGTTCTTAAGTGAGCAACCCAGTTGTTAAGTGAATCTGGCTTCCCTGTTGACTTTCCTTGTCAGAAAAAGCTGGTCATGTGACCCTCTGACGCTGCAACTGTCATAAATAGGAATCAGCTTCCAAGTGTATGACGTTTGATCACATGACTACTGGTATGTGGTATGCGGTAATTATAAGCATGAAAAAACAGTCAATAGGTCACTTTATTCAGTGCTGTTGTAACCTTGAATGGTCACTAAATGAACTGCTGTAGGTCGAGGACTACCTGTACTTTGTGAGCCCAGCCACTGTGCTTTGTAACCTGGGATGAGGGTAGCCATTGTAAAACATACTTTTGATTCCTATTGCCATTTAAGATACCATTTGACTGTGGTAGAAAGTGGAAGGAAACCCGGCTTCTGGCCTCTTTTTCTAGAGATGAATTGTCACTGGGACTTACGGGAACCCTTCAAATACAGCATGGCCTGAGGCGTCCAGTTTCTTCTTTGGAAGTGACCCTTTTGGGTGAAAATGAGGGGGGGGGAAACACAAGCCAAATGATGAACATAACATAACCAACAAATTTAATTAATAAATAAGTTGAGGCCTGGTTACTATTTGAAAGGGACACTGTCAGGGATACCAGGAATGTAGACTAGTCTAGAAAGTTTTTTTAAAAAAAACTTTCTGGTAGAAGACAATAACAAGCCATTCTGTATGGTTACCAATACTCATAAATTTACCTAAAATTGGATTTGACTAGAAGGAAATTTTGTTTTTAGTTTGCAGTCCAGTGTATTAGGTAGTCCAACCGTTGTCTTAGCAGTGGTATTTCAACTTGAGCATCATTTCTCTGTTCTATGAACATAGAATTTAGGTTCTGTTAAGTTGGCCAAGCAACTTAAGAGTTTATAACAGAGGAGCAAATAACAAATAACTGGGGAGCAAATAGCAAATACAAGTTTCTCCTTACCTGAGGAACACCCCAGGAAAAAGTGATGAATGATGCCAAAAGGTAGAGGGCCAAAGGACCATTTGTCCACCTGTGCAGTTGCTAAAAACAACCAAGAAAACATTGTATTGAGTTCTCCTTTACTATGCGTTAGCTTTTCAACATCCATAATGCATTTTATGGTGCCTGCTTGGCCCCTATGAGCTATATCTACCCTGTTTCCCTGAAAATATGACCTACCCTGAAAGTAAGTCCTAGCTTGATTTTTACATGTGTGCCCAATATCAGCCCTACCCCCCCCAATAAGCCCTAGTTAAGATCCCACCCACTCCAGAGTGCACGGGTAAAAATTAAGCTAGGATGGGGATGTGGGGGTGGAGCTGCCCTACTACTTACCTTTGGACAGTTGTAGCCGGCCTCACACGTCCCGACACCTGCCTCGCCAGCTCATTTCTTCTGCAGCCAGCAAGACTGGCAAGGCTTTCCTGAAGGCCTCTGTAGCTGATAAAACTCCAGATCAATCCAGAGCTCTTTTTATCGGCTGCAGAGGCCTTCAGGAAAGCCTTGACGACTGCAGAAGAAATTCCTGAAAGCTTTTGACAGTGAAAAGGAAGCCCGGGGCGACGCGCGGAAGTGAGGTTAGTCAGTGGATGACATCCCCCCAAAATAAGACCTGGTGCCTTTTTTGGTGGCAAAAAAAATATAAGACAGGGTCTTATTTTCGGGGAAACATGGTATCTCCTAAATAAAGAGTTTATGGGCCTGAAGAGTCTTACTTAGCCTTTCAAGATTGTCCAGGTAAGGAAACAACTTTCATAAACTAGATAGAAGACTAGAATTAAACATTTTTGGCAAGTCTGATTGGGCTTTTTGTCCCCTGCCTGTTATATCGCAGTGAGTCAAGGAGGAACAGGCCTATATTTCTTTCTAATATTGCCTCCTTATCCAGGGCTTAAGGAATACTTCTGCTCATTTTATTTATGTAATGGTTCCAGAATAGGTAGTCCTCGGCTTACAAACATTTGCTTAGTGACCATTTGAAGTTATAGTGTCACTGGAAAAAACGTGGCTTGTGACCATTTTTCACACTTACAACCGTTGCAACAACCGTGATCAAAATTCAGACACTTGGCAACTGACTCATTTATGACGGTTTCAGTGTTCCGGGCTCAAATCACCTTTTGCAATCTTCTGATAAGCAAAGTCAAGAGGGAAGCCAGATTCATTCAACAACCATGTTGCCAACTTAACAACTGAGGCAAAATTCACTTAATAATTGTCTTGATTAGCAACATAAATTTGGGGCTCTTTTTTGGTCATAAGTCAAGGACTACCTGTACACACACACACATACACACACGTATCTACACACATCATACATATATAACTGGGCTCTCATGGAACATATACTGAATCAAAAGTAACACCCAGTTTTTAAAAAATGATTTTTCTATTGAGGGGAAATTTTTAAAGAGTGTAAAGTTTAAGATAGATAGATAGATGGATGGATGGATGGATGGATGGATGGATGGATAGATAGATAGATAGATAGATAGATAGATAGATAGATAGATAGATAGATAGATAGATAGGAAATGATAGCAATTTTTGCTGTTTCAGAATATAGCCATATGGCTGACCCGGACAATGATTAATTCTAGATGAACTAAACATTTAAGCACAATACTTCACACCATAATCTTCACCAAGTTATGCCCTTCATCTTGATCTTCATAGCTTTCATCCTGCTTAAAAATGTAAGTATTCAAATAGAGATATAAAAGATCTCATGTTAAAATCCAGAGATTTCATGTTAAAATCCAGTTTAGATTAGTCTTTGACCAAGATACCGGCAATAATATTTAAAAGTAACTCTTGCAGAGTTCTGAATTGTATTTTCTATGTTGAGTTTTGCAAATATCTCGTTAGGCTGCTAATTATGTTCCCTGGATTTCAGTGACCCTGATTCATAAAAGCCACTAGGGGGGAAATCTGATGTTCCACAGGTTAATGATGTGAGCCACCCTGAGTCCTTCGGGAGATAGGGCGGCATATAAGTCCAAACAATAAATTAAATAAATAAATAAATAAATAAATAAATAAATAAATAAAGCATACTTGATCATCTAGGAATCATGAAGAAATAACCATTATTCCTACATACCTTCATTTTCAGCTGTCCTGAAGATCTGATCTTTGGGAGGAGAGAGTTTCTGATAGATAGGATGTAATCTGATGAGGGTTTCTTAGGCTGGAAACGCTATTTAAGCCTTCCGAGTAGAAACGCCCTCCCCATTGGATTCAAAAATGAAGCATTCAGAATGGATTTCTTGTCAAGGAGGTAGAGACTTGGAGTAGTTGACGTCTTCTGGAAAAGGGGGAAGGTACTGTCTCCAGGAAAAGTCATCCAGGATTCTGACATATACATTTCCATCTTGAAACAAACGCATCAGCATTCATTAGTAGCAATGACGATATAGCTCTAATGTTGCAGTAGTGAGATCCAACCAAAACCTAACATGTAGACAACCAGTGTCTATCTTAGCAAACCAGCCACTGCATTCTGTATTAATAATCTGGAAATAATGTCTTGGCTATAGATTTGTGGGCAATACCTATATCACCGTGATGGCGAACCTATGGCACATGTGCCGGAAGTGGCACGCAGAGCCATTTCCCCCGGCACGCGAGAGCTCGCCCGGAAGAGTCCCACTGTGCATGTGCACGCACTGCCGCCACCCGACATCTGATTGTTGGGTATCTGGCAAGCATGCGGGGGGGGGGCGGGGGAGACATGTGCACATGCGCAGAGATGCACAGTGCGCACTGGGGGTCGTGGGTGCATGTGCAAGACGCTGCATGCAGAGGGATTGTGCATGCATGCACAGACACAAGGCACGTGGGGGTGATCGCGCATGCAGGTGCAGAGATGAGCTGCATGCAGTGGGGGTATTGCACGCACATGCACAGACGCATGGTATGTGGCAAGGGGATTGCGCACACATGCGCAGATGCGCAGCATCCTGCGGGGGGATCATGTGAGCATGCGCAGGGGATGGGGGGGCCAGCACGCATTGCCTTCTGGGTGCTGGCATGCAATTATCGGCATGGGAGCCGAAAAAGGTTTGCCACCACTGCTATATCATCTCTATTTCAGTTCAAAAACAGGTATTTTTTTCTGCCAAGGCAAAAACAATTTATCTGAAAATGAGCCCAATTCTCTTTCCAAGCCAAGGCAATGAAGGAAATGTTGCATAAGCATGGGGGGGCAGGGAATGAAACTTATCTCATTCACGTCCATTTGCATAGTGCTATCTTTGCAGTGTAAAAAGATGAAGGACAGTGGTCTACATGAGAGGTTGACTCTGAGAAGAATGCTTTGCCTGCATACTAAAGGTTTTACCCAATCAATCAATCAATCAATCTGATCAGAATAAAGCTGGAATGGACCTTGGTGGTCCTCTATTCCAACCCCCTGCTCAAGAAGGAGACCCAATACCATTTCAGATAGGTGGTTGTCCAGCCTCTTCTTAAAAACCTCCAGTGATGAAGCACCTGCAACTTCTGAAGGCAAGCTGTTCCACTGGTTAATTGTCCTCACTGTTAGGAAGTTTCTCTTTAATTCTAAGTTGCTTCTCTCCTTGATTAGTTTCAGCCATTATTTCTTGTCTTGTCTTTTAGCGCTTTGGAAAATATTTTGACCCATAGTAGAAGACAAGAAGACAAGAAGCTTTGGTTGCCACCAACCAGAATGTTCTCAAGAACATTCTCATGGTAGGAGGACGACAATAAAAGAGACATTGTCTCTCATTCTCAGCTATGATATTAAACTGAACCCTAAAAAGGTAAAGGTTCCCCTCGCACGTATGTGCTAGTTATTTCTGCCTCTAGGGGGCGATGCTCATCTCCGTTACAAAGCCGAAGAGCCAGCGCTGTCCGAAGACGTCTCCGTGGTCATGTGGCCAGCATGACTAAACGCCGAAGGTGCATGGAACGCTATTACCTTCCCACCAAAGTGGCCCCTATTTTTCTACTTGCATTTTTTTACATGTTTTCGAACTGCTAGGTTGGCAGAAGCTGGGACAAGTAATGGGAGCTCACTCTGTTACGCAGCGCTAAGGATTCGAACCACTGTCTGATCCTCAAGCTCAGCGTCTAGCCACTGAGCCAGTGTGTCCCTGATAACTGAACCCTAGAACACCTTAATAGCTAGCCATCAACACCCTAATTAACAACTAAAAGCTACACACAAAAAGAACCATGTAATTATAACCCGTAGAATATATTGGAGAGAGAGAAGTTCCAGGATGATGGGCTCCACCATGAGCCCAAAAGCTTGGAAGAATAAACCCTTTGATCCCGGTTACCAATGCAGATTGGATCCTGAAACATTATCCTGGGACACATATATTTACCTTCATTTGTGAACCCCAAAAGTTTTAGCTCTTTTGGGGGAGGCACTTTACAAGCCTCCAAAACACAAACTCCCAACTTGGTATCTTCACGCTGGGCCACATGCATCGAATTTCAGTTCTTGAAATTTGCAATTTAACTATTTTGATACCCTCAAGAGGAAGATAACCTCAGTGAGATAAGGAAGTTTCTAAATGTTATAATAAAGAATGGGGAAGTTGCAGCTGTACATCTGCATTTTTTGGGTTGAAGGGAGAGAACAACTTTATGAAAGTTCCTGATGGTTTAATGTGTCAAGAAGCCATTAATAATGGGCTGTCTCCATGCCTAATCACACTTTTATTAAATCATGACTAGCATGGTCCCAATTGATTTTAGTTGATGTACTCTACATATGACTAAGATGAAGTTTCCTTCCTGTTCCTCTGAGATAAGTGCTGTCAAAAAGCATTAGTCAGATGCAGATCATTTCCCATCACTCTTAATGTGCACAAGAACTCAGCTTTGTCATTTAATCAATGATTCTGAAATCAATGTTGTGAAGAGAAGATCTCCCAACAGTGGGGGGTCCTTTGTTAAAGTCAACTATTGCACACACTTCGTTCTGATGGAAAGGGCAGTGTCCATCAACTTGGCATGCCTTGTCATAATACCCAACCGAGATAAGATAACTTTTGGGGTGAACTTGTTTCTGATTTTGAACATATTGGCTGCTCCAATGAACCCCAAACCTTTTCACAAGAAAACTCCAAGCTTACATTCTTACCTTGAGCTAAGTTGTCGGTTGCTTTGGGGCAAATGTTCTGTGTGAATCCATAAACCATGGAGAGTGTTGCAAACAAACTCCTGCATTCTGATAATTCCCGATTTAGCTTGTTTATTTTGTTTTTTTTAATTATTTAAATATTTGAATTGATGAACCTTAACAAAGATAGCAGTATCTTTGTACTTCACCCTCCCTAGCAGTGGTGGGATTCAAAAATTTTTACTACCGGTTCTGTGGGCGTGGATTGGTGGGCGTAGCAGGGGAAAGTTACTACAAAATCCCCATTCCTTCCCCACCACACTAACCTGCTTTCCAGCTCCTTTCTCCTGTGCAGGGCAACCAAAGAAGACCCAGCTGATCAGCTGAGACTCTAGTGGCAGAGAATAGATGGGGGCAGGGCCAGTCAGAGGTGGTATTTGCCGGTTCTCTGAACTACTCAAAATCTCCGCTACCGGTTCTCCAGAACTGGTCAGAACCTGCTGAACACCACCTTTTCCCCTAGCTGGCATGTAATACGGTATCTGCATTTCTCTAGACTAGGGATGTCAAACTCAATTTCATTGAGGGCCACATCAGGGCTGTGGTTAACCTCCGGGGGCAACTGAGGGGGGCATGGTCAGCTTGATGCCACTCCCCAAACTTCTGGCTTGTTTCCCTTTGCACTGGGTAGACCAGGCCAAAGCCATGTTGTGCTGATGGGCTCCAGCACTGGCCCAAAAGTTTATTGAAATTAGCTCTCTTAAAGTCCAAGACTCTAGTTTGATTTTGTTCTATGGCTTGTGCTTGCATAATGTTGAATTCCAATATTGCATGATCACTCCCCCGCACAAGGTTCCTGAAGCTTCAACACCTTTTATCATTTCATCTCTGTTAGTGAGAATTAAGTAGAATCAATATGGCTGATCCCCTAGTTCCTTTCTCTACTCATTTCTCAAATGTTTTCTTTGGTTTTCCACAAACCTTCTCATGTGAAGCATTTTCTAAGAGATGACAAGTCTTTCTTGGATGATTCCTAGGAACAGGAGGAATGTTCCTGGAAGAAAAATGTGATTGTTCCAATTTTGTTTCCTAAGTAGTTTTTTTTTTAATTCACATTTATATGCCGCCCTTCTCTGGAGACTCAGGGCGGCTTACAATCTTTGGAGCACAACCCAATGTGCTCAGCAATAGCCTTCATTCTATTGTATATGCCTGCTTATTACTAGGGCTCCCCCCCGCCCCCCCCCAAAAGCAGCATTTTTACAAAGTCAGCTTATTGCCCCCAACAATCTTGGGTCCTCAATTTACCTACCCTGAGAGGATGGAAGGCTGAGTCAACCTTGAGCCTGGTGGGATTCAAGCCTGCACTAATTGCAGGCAGCTGGAGCTAAGTGCTAGGTGTTTAACAGCCTGCACCACCAAGGTGCATTTAAGGATTGAGATCTCACTGCAAGACTAACTTCTGCATCAATGGTCATTTAAATATGCAGGTATTCTAGCTCAAAAAGCTACAAAGCTCTTCTTTCATGAGAGAAACAGCAGGTTTATCATGTCTCTATCACCACCTTATAGCCCCTGTGCATTCAACAACTGTATTGCATGCAGACATTCCCTTAATGTAGATTTTCCCCTCACTTAAAAATCAAAGAGCGGATTGTCATAGTTTGTCCTACAGATATTAATAGCAGCAGAAAAGTGTTTTAAGGTAATAGTTGAGAGTAGGTTAAGCATTACACTGAGCAAGGATTTTCTTAAATGTGAGGTTTGCACTAAACGCTATATCAAGCCAAACTATTTATGATGATGCATGAAGTTGGTTATCCTAAAGAAAAACTCTTTTAAGAAAAAAACTGGTGTTTGTTAGGATTAAGCCTACTGGAGTCTCTCATACAATATGTCCTTCTGGACTTTTTGAGTGAAA
This sequence comes from Naja naja, assembly GCA_009733165.1. NCBI lineage: Eukaryota > Metazoa > Chordata > Lepidosauria > Squamata > Elapidae > Naja > Naja naja. The sequence continues at coordinate 45,069,042 of CM019154.1, forward strand.
CAGAAAAAACAAAAGAAATCATGACACATATGGATTTGATATTTAGTAAAATTCATAGATTAAAAATGGAGTTTATACTGCATTTCTTGAGCAAGAGTTGAACATAAATGTTATTTATATCTGCTAAAACGCAAGTTGGAAGTCACTCCTTTTTAAATGCATTTTTCTTTCTATATTTTTATTTTATTTTATTGTGCCTCTATTTGTTATTTCTCTCTATATTGTGACTTCCATTATTTGACTATTAATTTTCTCTCATTTTTAAAACAAAACTCAATAAAGCTGTTTTATTTTTAAAAAAGAATCAAACCACACAGTTCTCCAGCATTCTGTTCAACAACCCAGATTACTCCACACTACATAAAAACAATATTAACTGGTTCATTATCCCTTTCAAATGCTCACTTTCTGGCAAAATATATATCTCCCCCCTCTAACAGAAAGGAGAAACACAATTTAAAAAGCAGGAAATTGTGGCTAATTAAGAAGCCAACATAACACAGGTGTTTCTGGTCACATGACTTTATTTAGCCCTGCCCCAGAATTCTAGTAGCAGAGAGGAATAAGTTTGATTTTCTATTTTCAGAGCTTGATGTGGCTTTTTGTAGGGTTATTTTGGGCCTGTTGATTAATGCTTAAGAAAAAAATGAGAAAGTGTTTCCACTGAATGTTCCTGGGGGTATGATATTGAGAGAACTTCAAAATTCTCATTTTTATGCTGTATTTCTTGCAGTTTAAAGCCCAACATTTGTCTGTCTATGCAGGAAAGTTAGCAGAGTTGAACCAAGAAATCCTGGTGGAATTTTTTTTTTAAAGTGCATTGCTGGCTGCCATTGTGAACTCGGTATGATCTTTTACATTAGCTGTTCAAAACTTGCAAGGAGGTTCCTTTTTTTAAAATGTATTTTGACCTATATGTTTTGGTTCCTGATAAATCATTGCATATTGCTCCTGTTCGGAGGAAATTGTTGACATGTAGGTTGTGTGCATCAGCTGGTGCAGAAAACTGTTATTTGTTACTTCAGCTCTCTTTTTTTTGTACTTCTGCCAAGGAAAGCTGCTGAATTGGACTTCCTTTCAAATTCTCTAGAAAGAAAATTTATGCACAGGCAATATTAATTATGGGGACAACAATCTCCTAGGTGGGAAGGCCAGCAGATGTATGCAACAATTTAATTTATATTTTGGAGTAAATGAAATAATGGAGTGCCTTCTAAAGCAGTGGTCATCAACCTTTGGAGACTTCTCCCATTTTTCACCAGTATGGGAGAAAGTGGGCTGTATCAAAATAAAAAGTCAGCATTTTTCAAGATGGGTAACTCTATGCTTACTGCAGATTCTGTTCCTATATTTATTATGTCCAATTTTAATTGGTTAAAGTTTTCTATGTTTCATGCAAAGTACCAGGTCTAAATTCTACAGGGTTTTTTTCCAAACAAGATATCTTCAGATATGCTGGATTAAAACTTTCACCATCTCTGATCTGTAGGACCGTGATTCAGATAATGTAAGCTTATCATTTGAGCTTACATTTTCCCCTGCTTGATGCTTACCTGACATATTAGATCATTGTTTCTCAACTCAGCAACTTCAAGATACATGAATTTCAACTCCCAGAATTCCCTAGCCAGCCATGCTACCTGGGGAATTCTGGGGGTTGAAGTCCATGCATCTTAATGGCTGAGGTTGAGAAACTATGTTCTAATATATTCAGTGAGCACCAAGTAGAGGAAAATGTAAGCTCAAATGACGAGGCTTTAAAATCCTTAAATGTGAAATCTAAAATACATAATCGTTGGTGGGCTACGTAGCTTCTTTGGAATAACATTGCATGCAAATGTATTCATACTGTGCCAAAATTCATCTGGTACTTTCTCAGTTTTATTTTTCTGCCGAAGGAATACTTTGAGAGTTTGCTTTTTAATGTTATTAAGTGATGGTTTGGTACGGACGTGACCAGAAGATGGAGTCAGCTGGGGTTTTTGTTGTTGATTGATTGATTGATTAAATATATTTCTATGCCACTGCCATTGAAAGCAATTCTCAGCAACTCCTTAAATTAACTATTGTGCTTCCAGCTGTTCCCCTTCTTGCGCATTAACCTCTTTCCTTGTTTCCCCACCCCCAATTCTTCTGTAAAACAACCAATTAGGAAGTTAGCATGCTACAGATCAAAGCAGCGGTCTCTTAACTTCTCAGATTTCTTTACAGGGATGTATTTGAAGGTCAAATACGACCTGCTAGCGTGATTGGAAGCATTGTGGGGAAATGGTGTTCCTGTTGGGCAGCCATTTTGTTCCCAGGCAGCCATTTTGTTCCCAGGCAGCCATTTTGCCTTTCAACAGCAACGATTGTATCCTGATGTTGAAACCTGCCTTTGGCTACTCTTGTAACAGGCAAATAGTTGCCAGTTTGTTTCTGGGTCCAGTTCAGGCTGGCGGTGTTGACTTTTATTTATGTGACTTTATTAAGGCCCTTGGGATAGTTATAAGTGTGAGGACTGGCCATAAGAAGGGTTTTTTCCCCCCGGTTCTCTTGTAATTTTGAACGATCCCTAAACAAATGATTGTAAGTCAAGGACCACACATATAAGAATCTGGAAGACTCTGCAAGTCTTGAATTATATGATGAGATATATGTTGACAAAGTTTAGAACAGAAGGTCCCCAAAGCGGGAGAATTCTGGGATTTGAAGTCCACAAGTCTTAAAGTTGCCAAGTTTGGGGATCCCTGGTTTAGAAGAAGATGTAATTTAAAAAGTATTAGATTGTGCAGAAATGGACAGATTGACAAAAAAGGTTTATTTTTATTTTATTTATTTGATTAGTCAATTGCTTACAAGATAATAGATATAAGTATAAAGATAGTTATAAATATATGGATACATGTAAGAAAATAAAAGAAACAATAGGACAGGGACAGTAGGCACTTTGGTGCGCTTATGCACACCCGCTACAGACCTCTTAGGAAAGGGGTGAGGTCAATAGTAGACAGTCTAAGGTTAAAGTTTTTGGGGTTTGGGGAAGAAACCACAGAGTCAGGTAGAGTATTCCAGACATTGACCACTCTGTTGCTGAAGTCGTATTTCCTGCAATCAAGTTTGGTGTGGTTAACCATGAGTTTGTATCTATTGTGTGCTCTTGTATTGTTATGGTTGAAGCTGAAGTATTCATTGACAGGACATTGCAATGTATGATTTTATATACTATACTTAGATCGGACCAAAGACGGTGTAGTTCTAGGTTTTCTAAGTCTAGAACCTCAAGTCTGGTGGCATAAGGTATTCTGCAATGAGTAGAGGAGTGGAGAACTCTTCTTGTGAAATATTTCTGGACTTTCTCTACTGTGTTAATATCAGATACGTGATGTGGGTTCCAGACTGATGAGCTGTATTCAAGTATTGGTCTAGCAAATGTTTTGTATGCTCTAGTTAGTAGTGTGATATTACCAGAGAAAAAGCTACATAGGATTAGGTTAACAACTCTTAATGCCTTTTTGGCTATGTAGTTACAGTGAGCTCTAGCATTTAGATCATTTGAGATGAGTACTCCAAGGTCCTTGACAGAGTTTGGATCATCAGCAAGGTCTTGACTATTCAGCTTGCATTTTATTTTCTGATTTTTTTTGCCATTATGTAAGACAGAGCATTTATTTGTTGAGATTTGAAGTTGCCATTTGTTTGACCATTCTGATACATAGTCAAGGTCTTTTTGAAGGGTAGCAGAATTATCTGTGGTGTTGAATAGCTTTACATCATCAGCGAGGAGGACGCAATAGCTCTTAATACGATCACAGAGGTCATTTATGTAGAGCAGTGGTCCTTAACCTGATATCACCCCCCCAAGGGGCAATTTTGTTTTTCAGGGGGGCAATGGAACGAAAAGGGGCTAATGGGGAAGGAACGGAAGGGGGGAGATATGGGGGCTATGGAGCGAGATATATTAGGAGAGAGAGAGAGAGATCTATATTGGTAGATAGATAGGTAGGTAGGTAGGTAGACAAAAAGACAGACAGACAGGTAGATAGGCAGGAAGGCAGGCGGGCAAACAGACAGACCTTTTGGATGGATGGATGGATGGACAGATGGATGGACAGACAGAAAGAATGTGAGAGCGGCAGCACTTTGGGAAAGCGGTTGTTCCCATTGTACACTAAAACCTGAAAAATAGTTAAAATGGCAATTCATCCCATCCCATTCTTTTAAAGTTAAGTTTGACTGTCCTTGAACTTCAATCCTGGAAGAATGTGGAGAGCGCTGATCACTCAATCAAACTCATTTTGTAAAAACGAAAAGGCGTTGGAATATATCTTCTTTTTAAAGGTAAGTTTAGACAAAAAGACAGACAGACAGGTAGATAGGCAGGAAGGCAGGCGGGCAAACAGACAGACCTGGATGGATGGATGGCGGACAGATATGGACAGACAGAAAGAATGTGACTTTGGGAAATGGTTGTTCCCATTGTACACTAAAACCTGAAAAATAGTTAAAATGGCAATTCATCCCATCGCATTCTTTTAAAGTTAAGTTTGACTGTCCTTGAACTTCAATCCTGGATAAATGAAGGAAATATCTGAAGGTTCAATCTTATCATTTTTTAAAATTTATATCTTCCCCCCTTTTTAAGGTAACCTCTCAAACAGGGGGAAGAATGTCTTCCAAAGATACTTGTGGGAAACGCCATCATCCTGTGGCCAGCCTTTGCAGGAAGCTCCAAGCTATCAACATGATGGACCAAGCTTCGAATCCTGCCTTGCAGATTCCAAAATTCCAGTCAAAAAACTTTGACAGTCCACAGAGTAACACAAAGAAGAACCTGGAAGAAATCTTGAAGAAAAGGACACTCAAAAGCAACAGTTCCCTGGACACCAACCTCCTTTTGCTAAGTCCTTCCAGTGACAACATCTTCTCTCCAACCCCTAGTATGGTGCAAACACCACGTCATCGACGTATTTCGGATATTCGTTCCGAGTCCTTTTCTCTGGGTGGGAATAAAGACAAGCTCAACAAATCATGGGTTTTGGTAAATCAGAGAGGGAATGGTTCACCCCATCTCATTAAGCATGGAGAGTCAACCTCTGATTATCTTTGTAGCAACAGTAATATTGAGCCAAAGGTCACATCACCTCTGGAATGCAGCTATTTCACATCGAGTCCTGATTTATCTATCCAGGGACCAAAATCCGTACAGGCCTCTTTTCTTTCACCACCACCCAAAAGATTCTCCTTCGGTAAGGACTGAAGGAAGACCACACAGGCTACTTTTGTATTATTTGTATTATTGTATGTATTTGTATTGTTCTGATATCTCAAGGGTTGCCACAAAGAAGAGGGAGCCAAGCTATTTTCCAGAGCACCTGAAGGCAGGACAAGAAGCAATGGGTGGAAACTAATCAAGGAGAGAAGCAACTTAGAACTAAGGAGAAATTTCCCGATAGTTAGAACAATTAATCAGTGGAACATCTTGCCTCCAGAAGTTGTGGGTGCTCCAACACTGGAAGTTTTAAGAAGAGATTGGGCAAGAAGTGGGTACAGGGTTTCCTGTCTAAGCAGGGGGTTGGACTAAAGACCTCCAAGGTCCTTCTCTTCCACTCCACTCCTTCTGGTTTTCTTTTTATGATGTATCCTGCTTTTTTATTCTATTGTTTTGGCTAGTTTGTGGAAACTAACCATGAGAGGGCAGTCCCACAAACGCAAAATGGTTTGTCAACCTGAATGCAGATGTAATAAATGTACAAGCTGAACAGAAGGGAGGGAAAGATAGGCTTGGGAAGAGTTGAATTTGAGAAGCAAATTGTTTTGCTTCAAAGTTCTAAACATTTAATCTAGATAAATATATACAACATAAAAAAGTGAGCAGGAAAGCCAATTAAAAGCAATTCTCTTAGTTACATGTGGAAAAACAAACCAACTTCCAATATTCTTTGTCTTCATAGGATGGAGTCGGGCAATAGACAACAGAGACAATGAAGACTCTGACATAAGCCTGATTTGTGAAGAAGACCTACTGACTACCATGTTTTCTGCATGTGATGTGGAAAGAAGAGGTAATGTAACAGTTGAAGAGTTCCAAAATGAATTTGGGAGGCTACTTAAACAGGTAGTCCTCAACTTATGACCATTCAGAATTACAACATACCTCCCCAGATCTATTTCTTGTTGAAAATTATCAGCATAGTTTGCAGTTAAAGGTCAAGGGGTTGACATTAGCAGTCAGAATGCTAATTGTCTACTCATAATTTAAAACAATCTACATCTGTGGTGGTGAGCCTATGGCACGCGTGCCGGAAGTGAGCCATTTCTGCTGGCACGTGAGCCGTCGCCCGAAACAGATCCACTGCGCATGCACCTCCCTTCAGCCAGCCGATTTTCAGGTATCTGCGACACATGTGCAGGGGGCAGGGCGCATGCAGGAGGCACAAGCACAGGAGTGGGGGGAGTTGCGCACACATTGTATTATGGGTGCAGGCACGCGCACATACATTCACATGCACACGCGCCTTTCGGCACGCAACGACAGAAGGTTAGCCGTCACTGATCTACACCAAAACAATGAACATCATTTGAACATGAACCTCTGTGTTAATTTTCATTGTTATGTTTAGGCAAAGTTGCCGTTTCTAAATTAGTGGATTTCCTGAGGTATACGACAAGTCGGAGTTCAGAAGACAGCGGCCTTGAAGATTTATGCAACATGCTTGATCCTGATCACAGGGACATCTCCATGGACTTGGAGACCTACCACGCCATCATGAAAGAATGGATTGAAGATTGCAAAGGAAACTGGTACCTGGCTATTATCTCTCTTTTTGTAATGCAAGGCATGATAACCCCATATATTGACCTTAACTCTATTGAATAATCCTTTACATAAATTTTAAAAACCCCTGGAGTTCTTTGAATCCTTAATGAATTCCATATCTAGTTGTTCTCCATTGAAAACAATAATTTATTCCCGCTCTTTGCTTTCTGGCTTTTAACTACCATAGTTAGCAAACCTCTACAAAGCTGATCCTTTTACTCCGTAGTGACTAAATATAGAATTATTTATAGAATAGAATTCTTCATTGGCCAAGTGTGATTTGGACACACAAGGAATTCGTCTTTGGTGCATATGCTGTCAGTGTACATAAAAGAAAAGATGCATTCATCAAGAGTCAAGAAACATCAGGTGCAACACTTAATAATAGTCATAGGGTACAATAAGCAATCAAATCATACTAGGAAACTAAATTTAAACAATATCAAGCGTAAAGATACAAGCAACAAGATTATAGTCATAAGAGGGAGGAGATAGGTAATAGGAAGAATAATAGTAATACAGTCTTAGTAAATAGTTTGACAGTGTTGTGGGAATTAGTGGTTTAGCAGAGTGATGGCATTTGGGAAAAAATTGTTGTGTGTAGTTGTTCTGGTGTGCATAAGCGTCTTTGATAAGAAGTTAGGATGGATGATACCATGCCATATAATTATATAGGTTAAGAAACTGAAAACAGGTTACAAATCATGAGAAAGAAAAAGTTTTTTCAGTACACTGTATTAAAAATGCAAAAAATGTTTAATATCATGGATTAGAGCCATTTCTGTTATCTTGTATTCAGATACCTGGAATTATACTCCCCCCCTCTGTTTTTCAGTAATAAGCAACCCACCAAAGAGGCAACCCCTGAAAACAATTTCTCAGGTATTTCTTTATCAGATTTATTGAACTGCGTTCAGAATTAATAAAAATACAAATGTATTAGAGCAATATTTTAGGTATTACGGAAAGTTAAATTTTGTGCATGAGTATAACATGCATAAAAAGTGCTAAAAGTTAAGCCCCGTGCCTCCAGTCCAATAGGAATAATCACACTGTTGTTTTCAAACTATCAATGATTATGTAAACCACCAGCTGCAGAGTTCCTCATTATCAATAAGAGAGTTATCTTCCCTCCATTATAGCCTAAGGTTGTGAAAAAGATTTAAGTCTCTCTACACATATATATATTGAAATATGTAGGTTCTTCTTTGAAAGTAAAAAAAAGGTCTTAAAATGTTAATATAATTCTTTCATCACAATAAATCTATCTAAAGAGAACTCTGAAGCTGTTTAGAAGGGAAGAAGCTGTGCTAAATGATTGACTGAATTATTTGCATGAACAGGTGAATTATTTTCTGGGCTGGTAAACACATTTGCAAACTTGGTTTCAGCTAATAAGTTGGTGGTTTGTTCTGCAACATGCTAGCTTTCTGTTTTTTGTTGAATATTTTTAAAAAAGTTGAAATGTTATATGGGAATAAGAAACCAGATCATACCAAGAGAGTTGTCAGGAGGCAGATCAGTCCCGGATTAGGTGAACTAAGGGGTTTATTAGCTTCCTTTGTTCCTTCCGATGGTATCTCTTACCCCTGTCCTGTTAAACTCGATTATCATTGCTAAGATAGCAAAATGAGCCGTGATGGCGCAGTGGTTAGAATGCAGTACTGCAGGCTACTTCTGCTGATTGCTGTTCAACAGTTCGATCCTGACCAGCTGAAGGTTGACTCAGCCTTCCATCCTTCGGGATTGTTGGGGTCAATATGCTGACTCTGTAAACTGCTTAGAGAAGGCTGTAAAGCACTGTGAAGCAGTATATAAGTGTAAGTGCTATTGCTAGTTCTAAGGTGGTGAATGAGTCATTTTGCTTTTCTCAGATGCTAAATTAGGGCATTTGAGGACAGTCATACAAGTGAAAGTATAATATCAGTCATGCAGAGGCACATTATGCTTAAAATCCTTTATGGAATGGAAAGTCGGTTTCTTTCTTGCCTTACCACTGAAAACTTCTTTTTGCAGCAAAAAGATTGAACATAACTTCTGGAAGCCTAGAAGCACTTGGCGGTGATGTATCAAGAGGAGATTTGTGAGTCCTGTTTTAGTCGACAGGTTCAGAAATGGGAAACGAAAGACACTGGAACCAAGATCAGAGATAGTAATTGGGCAGGAATAATGGGTACACAGAGTCTTTTAAATGACTTTTAGGATGTGATAACAACATTTTACCCTCTGAATGGCTGCCACACAGAAAGTTAAACTCGCTCTGTGTTGTCCCAAGGCGTCAGGATATAGAGCAATGGGTGTATGAATTGAATGCTGGGAAAATAGTACCTTAATAGTAAGATCAGTTCAACAATGCAACCACCAAAAACGCAGAGAGGCAGTGAGTTTCTCTCTGTGGGTTGTACAAGTAGTTCTTGACTTACATCTGCAATTGAACCCAGCATTTCAGTTGCTTAAGTGAAACATTTGTTAAGTGAGTTTTGCCCCATTTTACGACCTTTCCTGCCACAGTTGTTAAGTGAATCACTGCAGATGTTGAGTTAGTGACACGATTGTTAAATGAATCTGACTTCCCCATTGGCTGCTTGTTAGAAGGTCGCAAAAGGTGATCCCATGACCCTGGGACATGCTATCGTCATAAATATGAATCCGTTTCCAAGGGTCTGAATTTCGATCACGTGACCATTGGGCAAAACTCACTTTACCCCTGCCTCGCTTAGCAACAAAAATTTGGGCTCAATTGTGGTTGGAAGTTGAGGACTACCTGTTATTCGCAGTTAGCAATGTCCTCTCATGGAAAAGCTTTCAGGAATGAGGGAATCTGGATTATCAGTGGAGAGAAATAGCTGCATGTCTGATCAGAGGTGGGTATTCAGCAGCTTCTGACCAGTTCTGGAGAACCGGTAGTGGAAATTTTAAGTAGTTCGGAGAACCAGTAAATGCCACCTCTGACTGGCCCCGCCCCCATCTATTCTCTGCCTCCCAAGTCCTAGCTGATTGGCTGGGTCTTCTTTGGTTGCCCTGCACAGGAGAATGGAGCTGGAAAGCAGGTTAGTGGGGTGGGGAGGGAATGGGATTTTGCAGTAACTTTCCCACAGGAGTGGGGAGGGAATGGAGATTTTATAGTATCCTTCCCCTGCCACGTCCACACCAAGCCACGTCACACCCACCAAGCCACACCTATAGAACCGGTAGTAAAAAAAAATGTATCCCACTACTGCTGTCTGATGCAGAAGAGTGCTCTCCCTTAGAGTTGTTCTTGGGTGATGAGACTTGGCCAGAAAAGGTGCAGGTGGGAAGGAATTTTCATAGCGTTTGGCGCCCATCGTACTGTTGGTCTCCTCCATTCAAAACATGGAGCAATTGAAGGTAAAAACGAGGAGGTCCTCTTGTCTTCCAGAGAAACGTCTGACTTGATTACTTGCGTAGCTGATCTTCAGTTCAACAACCAGAAACTTCAAGAGGAAAATGACCAGTTGAAGCTGGCGCTGGATACCATGGATGAGACCAATAATAGACTGATGGAAGACAGCGGGGAACTGCGGAATCAGATAAAAAGGTGTGATGGTTTTGAAAAGAAATGAAAGTTCTTTTGTGGCTTTAGCAAGATTCGTTGTCGCTCTAGGTAAAAAACGCGATAGTAGGGGCGTTTCTTTGGTTTGGGTTATAAATAAAATAAGGTACAAAATAGGAAAGTAAATACGAAAATGGTGGGGAGGAAGAGGGGGAAGAGATGTGAGGGAGAAGGATAAGAGAAAAAAGAAAAGGAAACATTGATTACGACTTCGTTGCAGTAGAATAAGCTGTTAGCATCAAATCACAACTTTTTGGTTTTTTCACAATAATATGAACAAGCCATTTCTATAAAGATCTATCAATCTAAACGGTAAAAGTTTCATTCTTTTCACTTCAAGCACAAAATTCAGAAGTGGTCTCCATGTGGAAATAAAAGTACTTATATTCTTTTCTTTAATTAAAATAGTCCATTTTGCCATTTCAGCCAACTTCTTCAACCATTCATCCATAGTAGGATAGTAGGTATCGCAATAGATTATTCTAAAACATTGCATTTTTAGAGAACTTAATACCATAGGAATTTCTTTCTGAGCTTTATTAGATCTATCTTTTTGTTTGAAGTCATTGCACACATTAATGCCACCTATGGAGAAAAATCTAATAATTAAAAATGCAAGCGAGATGGTGAATTGTACTTCAAAATATGGAACCGTGGCACTTTATCTGAGGACGCTGACACTAATGAGTCTCTGGTTCTACTCAGGGAATTATTCCATGGACATTCAAGAAATGTATTCAAGAAATGTGATCAGTTTTGAAATGTCTTTGTTGTAAAATTGGGAAGATAGAGAAATATGTTTTGACTGCCTGAGGAATTCTGGGAATTGACGTCCACACATCTTCAAGATGTCAAGGTTGAGAAAGACCGATATATACTGTTTTAAGGGGTGTGGTGGCTCAGTGGCTGAAACACTGAGCTTGTCGATCAAAAAGGTCGGAAGTTCAACCGTTCGAATCCCTAGTGCCGTGTAATGGAATGAGCTCCCGTTACTTGTCCCAGCTTCTGCCAACCTAGCAGTTCGAAAGCATGTAAAAATGCGAGTAGAAAAATAGGGACCATCTTGGTGGGAAAGTAATAGTGTTCCATGCACCTTCAGTGTTTAGTCATGCCAGCCACATGACCACGGAGACGTCTTCGGACAGCGTTGGCTCTTCAGCTTTGTAACGGAGATGAGTATCACCCCCTAGAACCAGAAAACGACTAGCATGTATGTGTGAGGGGAACCTTTACCTTTAAACTTTTAATGTTTAGTTAATTTCAATCATTATATCTAGATTTTGTTTATTGTATGCCACTGTTATCATTTTTATTTTGGTTTTATTGAATTTCACTGTAGCTATAATAAAAATATATTTGTTTACATATCATATTTATATATATCCCCAGAATGTGATCCTGGTGCATACAATAATAAAACACATACAAATATCTACACAGAAACATTGAAAAAGAATCAGATAGGTTTCCTTGTCTATCAAATTTTTTTTTTTTGGCTTTCTAGCTTCCAGCAGTCTGCAAATCAAGTCAAAACATTAAAAGAGGAATTGGAAGAAGTGAAGAACATTCTGGGTACCACTGAAGAAAAGAGGCAGTTGATGGCAATCCAGAATAAACAGCTTGTGAGTTGATGTTTGTATGCAGGCAGTGATGGGATTCAGCCAGTTCGCACCCATTCGGGGGAACTGGTTGTTAACTTTCTGAGTGGTTTGGTGAACTGGTTGTTAGAAGAAATCATTAGGGCAAGAGAACCAGTTGTTAAATTGTTTAAATCCCACCACTGTATAATGCAGGAGTCTAACTTTGGCCATCTGTTACAATCCAAGTTGTGTTGCATTGTGTTGGTACATAGAGCAAGTGCCAAATGTAAGTCAACACACTATCAAGGCTCCGACATTCACCCCCATTCAAATCATAAGTCTCTAGCTGCATCTCTCAGAGTAAAAAAATTGATTTATTAGGAGTGACCATGTCTGTGTTACCTGGGTGCAGACTCTAAGACACATCATTCATTTTACCCTTGACCCTGGTCTTCCCCCACCCCCTCAGGTTCCTGATAAACATCTGATTGCTTCTCTTCTCCACTTTCTTTTCATAATTAGGAAAAGGAGAATCAGTCCCTCGTTCTTAAGATTTCTTCCTTCAAGAGGAGGTAAGAATGGGTGTGAATCATAGGGTGATTTTTGTTATTGCTGTGCAGTATATACAGGTAGTCCTTGACTTACAACCACAATTAACCCAAAATTTCCATTGTTAAGCAAGACAATTGTCAAGTGAGTTTTCCCCCATTTTATGATCATTCTTGCCATCATTGTTAAGTGAGTCATCAAATTAGTAAACCAGTTGTTAAATGAATCTGGCTTCCCCATTGACTTCCTTTGTCAGAAGTTCACAAAAGGTGATCACATGACCCCAGGGTACTTGCAACTGTCATAAAATACATGATGGTTGCCAAACATCCAAATTTTGATCATGTGACCACGGGGATGCTGCAATGGTTGTAAGTGTAAAAAACGGTCATAAGTCACTTTTTTTCAGTGCCTATGTAACTTTGGATGGTCATTAAACAAACAGCTGTAAGTCGAGGACAACTGTAATAGCCCGACAGAGATGGCATTTCAATATTCTCCACCAGATTTATGAGCAGAACAATTAAGTGGATAATTCCCCCAAATTTCAAGAATTTATCGAGGGTGGGATTTGCCATACTGGTGTCATCCCATCACTGGTGTTCTTGAGTTCATTCGATTGTTGGAGGTGGCAGCATAATTGATGTTGTGTGTCCATGTTTTTTTTTAATAAGACATTTCAATCACCCCTCCTTGGTGCCCACACTTCCCAGCCAGAAGACTCATGACAGGAATTTAAAAATGAGGTTTTTGCTTTGGGATAGAATGAAACTGTGGGAAGCCAGAAAAACTTGCAGAATACTAGAGAGATTGTTATATAATGGAAAATAGATCATTCACACATACCTCTTGAGCTCCTGGATTCTACATAGGTGTAAGGAAACCATACAATAATTTGTCCCCAAATATCTTCTTTTATGGAAGAATTTCTAGAAAGAGTGCAGAGAGAGCAACAAAGACAATGAGGGACTGGAGGATAAAACATAAAGAACAGTTGCTGGAATTGGGTAAATCTAGTTTAATGAAAAGAAGGACTGGGGTGACATGATAGGAGTGCCCCAATATTTGAGGGGCTGCCACAAACAAGAGGGGGTCAATCTATTCTCCAAAGCAGTGGTTGCCAACCAGTGGGCTGGGGACCACTGGTGGTCCATGAGAAAATTTTGGTGGTCCACAGAGAAATGTCACCTCCAAAGCAATTAATCCAGGCTGTGCGGGAACACAAGGATGCACCGCCCACATGGCCTGCAGGAACACAAGGCTTGTATCGCTTGCATTGCGAACAACATGAGGTAGTAAGGGGAGCGGAGAAAGGGCAGGGGAGAACTTGCCCCACTCTCCGCACGTGCCAGGCCTGGCCATCGGGCTGTTTCTTTCTGCTTCTTTCTTCTGCTTTTGGCTGCACGCAAGGAAAACAGCAAAAGTCTTCCTTTCCCCCAAACTCTGCCAGAAATGAATCTTTGGGACCCTGCAAGGCATCCTGCTCCAAGAGGCTGCACCGGCAAAGACTCATTTCTGGCATAGTTTGGGGAAGAGAAAGAAAGACTTCTGCTGCTTCTGCTGCTTTCCTTGCATGAAGCCAAAAGTATCTCTCTCTCTCCCCCTGAGAACCGAACTGGAGATGGTATCCTGTGATCCCAAATAAAGAATGATCGGGTAGGAAAACGGGGTGGGAAGTTTTCCTGTAGACTTTTTTTGGGATTTTTCCCAGGGTCTCTGGTCTGTGGGATTTAAATTATGAACTTGGTGGTCCTGAGGTCCAAAAGGTTGGTGACCCTTGCTCCAAAGCTGAGGGCAAGACAAAGAGCAATGGATGGAAACTAATCAAGGAGAGAACCAACCTAGAACTAAGGAGAAATTTCCTGACAGTTAGAACAATTAATCAGTGGAATAACTTGCCTCCAGAAGTTGTGGGTACTCCATCACTGGAGGTTTTTAAGGATATTGGACAACCATTTGTCTGGAAATGGTATAGGTTCCCTGCTTGACTTGGATTAGAAGACCCCTTCCAATTCTGTTATTCTGTTAAGGTATCTTTTTTCATCAGATGGAAAGAGAATTACAGTAGTAGAAAAGGAAACCAGTAATAACAAATATGTCCTTTAAATCAGAACATTAGAAATGCTCTTGATTCAGATGGTCTCCAGAAGAAGATTGAGGAGCTGACCCAGAATATTAGTGAACTCCAAGTAAGTGACTCCTACATCTTGTTCCAGTGTGGGGTGGCAGAGATTCAGTTCAATGCTTCAGATATTTGAAATGTTCCATGTATCCATAATCAAGATAATCAAGTCAATTATTTTCCAAAGACTGTAGAGTTAATTCCTACTCTTGGATTTCCAGTTATGTTGCATTACAGAATCCAACATCCCTAATCACTGGTTACACCGGCTTGGAATGATCAGAGATTGTAGCCTTAACCAAAATCCACAGTTAAAACTGAAAGTGGATGTGTGTTGTTTACATTTGTAAGTTGGTGGAAGAGCATCAGAGAACCTTTGAAAGGCATATGTAAACATGGGAGGTTGTGATACTGTCTCTGAAATGTTAAATTATATTTTTAAGAGGAATTTGAGCTGAAACCTAAATAAACCCCTGATTCTAAGCATTACATTTACATCTCACTTAGCAAATGTACCAGATCTGATTTTCTGTCTTCATAGCTTGAGATGTGTATGATGTAATTGAATCAAGAGATTATTATAACTTTCTTAAATATAGTTAAAAAGAACTGTCTCCCTCAAATTTTTGGTCAGTTCTGAAATATTTAATTATGTTGGTGGTATCCTTGTTAAAATTCTTCAGCATTTCTGCACAAAATAGGCATCAGCACATAACATAATATAACCTATTTAGAGCATGTCAGATTTTGCAAAGCATTTTGGTGTGAGCATTGAAATGTTAATGTGTGTCTATCTTCTGAAACACTTGACATTGATGCTTTGAAGGCTTTCCTCTGATTCCTCCAGCCAATTATTCATTTACACTCATTTTTCTGGTCCTTCCGTTTATGCGCACAAACACTTCAGGTAGGAACAAGGATTTATGTGTTCCCTTCTGCAGAAACAGGTACTTAACAGAACAGACAAGATGGTGGTCGGGGTAGTGTGGTCTGTTCATTTTTAATGTAGTGTACATAAGCAGGCATGGAAATTCACCAAGTAATTTTGGGTCAGTCCCCCTTTCTCTCAACCCAGAAGCCAGAGAAGTACAGTTCCTTAATGATAGTCTTTGTTCTGAGCAGTTCAAGTCTAGCACTGCAGGGCAGGGTGAGCTCCCATCCCTCGCCTCAGCTTCTGCCCACTTAGCAGTTCAAAAGCATGTCTTATGCAAGTAGATAAATAGGTACCACTTGGGTGGGGAGACGAGTTGGCACTTTGTGCAGACAGTTAGAATCCTGGTAGGGCTGAACCTTCCCAGTTGCAACGCCCCTTTGTGAGGTGGCTTCAGTGGAGGGAGAGGGCTCGGATGACAGTGCAGGAAAGCTGCTTGTTTTTCTTTTCGGTGCGGAACTAGCTCTCCCTCTTGTGGTGCACCTTAGGAAATACACAAGCGTGGATCAAACAGAGCTAGTAAACAAGACAGCCAAATTGCAATTCTGCATTAACAATGTAGTTTCCTGGCTAATCGCCATACGTTAAAAAAAAAAAAACCCAGAAGCCAGCAGGGTGTGGTTACTGAAGGTGCTGGACTACAAATGATATAGATTTGTAGATTTCCAAACACAAAAATGTTCTGGTGACTTTGGGCCCAGGCTAGGAAATGGAAAAAAAATCTATCAACTCATCCTGGACTAATAGATACAGTGGTTCATAACCTTCAGTGAGGTTATCATTTGATGCATTGATTAGAATTAATAATAAGAGCCATAACAAATAACAAGGCAATTCTTTTGCTTCATCTTACTATCTTAGAAAAAAAAATATCCACAAAGTGAGGGAAAAGAGAAATAAAAGAATTTTAGTGTCGTCTCTTTCCTGCTAGGATGCAATTTCATGGTGGGTTTTTGTTCTTCTTTTCCCAGATACAAACACACCTTTATGAAAGCAGGGTGAGAAATAAAGACACAGCACTCCTTCAGGTTCGTAGGTACTAGATTGTGCTGAAGAATTTCTAGCCTGGTTTAATTTTCAAAAGGTTGAATGTGACTTTAACCGTCTCACTTAATGAAGACGTTTTAGGTCCCAACTGGCATAATTGAACAAGGACTATCTTATGGGATGAAGAGAAATGTATTGTTATGGAAATGGTTTAGATATTGCTCCATAGCAGGGTGTCAAACTCAAGGCCCACGGGTTGCTTCCAGCTTGCGATGCAGTTGCATCCGGCCCGCGGGGCTGTCCTGGAAAATGTAAGGGGCCGGCCTGCATCATTTTGGCCCGGTCTACCAGTGTGAAGCGGAAACATCGGGCCAGCAGTTTGGGGAGTGGTGTCAAGCTGGCCACACTCACCCAGTGAGCCAAGGCCAGCCAGCCCCCCCTCCCCCTCGCAGGTCAACCATAGCCCTGATACGGCCTTCAATGAAATTGAGTTTGACACCCCTCCTCTATAAGCTATTGACTGATCCTCGCTATGTATTCTAGCTGGTGGTGTAAAAACAGCTCTGTAAGAGTTTGGGATGAAGTCAGTTAGGACCGGATGGCCTGTACTGTTCTGGTTTTGCATACCAGACATTTGCAATGCAGATGTTGGTGGAATGCGATAGCTACTTGTTTTTATATTTACATAATATCCATCGCTGCTTAGAACAAATGAAAAGGGCATAAATCCTCAAATAATCAATATACATAACACAACAGAAAAACACAAAAAACAACCACCCCAGAACATTGAAACAAAATCAGTGTCTGAAATAAGAGGCTTCCAAACCACAATGTGTGAAAATATTTACAGACCCCCTCACATCCTGGACACAAACTGTTTCAACTCCTTCCCTCAAAACGACACTGTAGAGCAACTGCACACCAGAACAACTAGACACAAGGCCAGTTTTTCCCCAAACACCATCACTCTGCTAAACAAATGATTCCCTCAACACTGTCCTACTATTTACAAAGTCTGCACTACTATTACTTTTAATTTCTCATCACTTCTTATCACCCATCTCCTCCCACATGTGACTGTATGGCTGTAACTTTGTCGCTTGTATCCTTACGATTTATATTGACTGTTTCCTAGTATGATTTGATTGCTTATTGTACCCTATGACTATCATTAAGTGTTGCACCTGATGATTCTTGACTCTTGACGAATGTCTCTTTTATGTATACTGAGAGCATTTGCACCAAGACAAATTCTTTATGTTTCCAATCACACTTCTAGAATTCTATTCTCTTCTATTCTTAAAAACTATTACAGGTGGGCCTTGACTCACAACCAGAATTGAGCCCAACATTTCCATTGCTAGAAAAGACTTAAGTGACTTTTCCCCATTATAGGATTCACAATTGTTAAGAGAATCGTTGCAGTTGTTAAGTTAGTAACACGGTTATAAAGTGAAACTGGCTTCCCCCATTGACTTGGTTTGTTGGAGGGTCGCAAAAGTGGACACTGGGACATGGTGCCCATCATAAATATGAGCCAGTTCCCAAGTGTCTGAATTTTGATCATGTGACAATGGGGATGCTACAAGGTTGTGTGAAAAATGATCATAAGTCACTTTTTTGAGTGCCTTTGTAACTTTGAATAGTTACTAAACAAATGGAGGGGAGGGGGAGAGAGAAAGAGGAAGGAAGGAAGGAAGGAAGGAAGGAAGGAAGGAAGGAAGGAAGGAAGGAAGGAGAGAAATAGAAAGGAAGAGAGAGAGAAAGAGAGAAAGGAGAGAGAAAGAAAAGTAAGAAAGGAGAGAAAGAAAAAAGGAAGGAGGAGGAAAGAAAAGGAAGGAAGGAGAGAAAGAAAGAAAAGGAAGGAAGGACAGAAGGAAGGAAAAGGAAGGAAGGAAGAAGGAGGAAGAGAGGAGGAAGGAAGGAAATTAGGAAGGACTAATTTGGCCCATACCTAGGGCTATAAGCCTACAACTTTGCATCTCACATGAACTATTTCTAAGAGGGCATTTAGATGGTGAACAGCTTTGGACTGAGGCATGAGCTGATAAAGTGACCAGGGAATAGATGTTAGGATGAAAAGAGAGAAAATTGAAAGGTTAACAGGAAGGGAAATACTGTACGTGAAATAGCGTGTGGTTAGGTAGAATTCTATACTATTTTTATCTTCTCCAGTCGTCCTTCTAGACTTAGTTAGGCATTTATGCTTGAAGCCCAAATACGAATGGACAATTCACACACCGAAATGTAATACAATCCAGGTTGTTGCACTAGATACTGGCAATCTACCTTCCGGTTTGGGGCTTGATCCCTGCAAATGCATCAGACAGCTATGCAAACCCGGGCTTAGAAACAGCCTGTATTTGTGTACAATTTTCTCCAAAAAGCCTTTGTCATCAAAGCCTCTGCTTTGCATAGATTTGTCTACCCTTTCTTCCCAAACACCTGCACCTAATTTGAATGGATGTAAAAAAAAAAAGTAACCAAACATCATTAACCCAGCTTGGGATAATACCTATTTTACCATCCCATTTTGCAACAATGAAGCATCATTCCATTTTTGTCTTAAGTGTGCATCTCAACTGCACTCCAATTGCATCACATTTGTTTTGGCCTTTCCTATTCTCATACTGAACATGGAGGCGATAAATCATGGAGTAATCCTACTCAGAAGCAACGTAGATCTGATTATTGGACTTTTAATGGTACAAAAAGGAGGAAGAATTGTCTCTTTGCTCCTTGTTCACATGATTGCATTTCAAGGCACTTGGCAACCAGATCATTTTACAACTAGTTGCAGTGTCCTATGGTTCATGTTACCACAATTTGTGATGGTTTTTTTGCCAGCCCCCTTTTGGAAGAATACATTTGCTTAATGGCATGCCTCATTCACTTAACAACCGTCATGAAAACTGTTGAAAATCCCCGATGATATGGGTGTTTTGACTTACGACCTCAATGACCGATGACCAGTATTCTGGTCCCAAATTTGGTTGTAAGTTGAGGACTACCTGTAATTGTGGCTAAGCACCTAGGGAAAGGTTTTTAAACCCTCATCATTGCTTTGTAAGTACCATCCAGAGGTGGTATTCAGCCGGTTCTGACCAGTTCTGGAGAACCGGTAGCCAAAATCTTGAGTAGTTCGGAGAACCAGCAAATCCCTTCTCTGATTGGCCCAACCCCCCTCTATTCTCTGCCTCCTGAGTCCCAGCTGATCGGCTGGGTCTTCTTTGGTTGCCCTGCACAGGAGAACAGAGCTGGAAAGCAGGTTAGTGGGGTGGGGAGGGAATGGGGATTTTGCAGTATCCTTCCCCTGCCATGCCCACCAAGCCATGCCCACCAAGCCATGCCATGCTCACAGAACCGGTAGTAAAAACATTTGAATCCCACCACTGGTACCATCCTGTCCTTTTTTGGCTAATTGTGGGTGAGAAATTGCTTCAGTTAGCATTTTAAGGCAACAAACCCCAATATTGGGTAGTCCTCGATGTACGACCAGAATTGAGACCAAAATTTCCATTCCTTAAGTGGTTAAGTGGGATTTGCCCCATTTTACGACCTTTCTTGCCACCGTTGTTAGACGAATCACTGCTGTTGTTAAGTTAGTAACTTGGTTGTTAAGTGAATCTGGCTTCCCCCATTGACTTAGCTTGTTGGAAGGTCCCAAAAAGTGATCCTGTGACCCTGGGACACTGAACCATCATCAATATGAGTCAGTTGACAAGTGTCTGAATTTTGATCATGTGATCAAATGTGAAACATGGTCATAAGTCACTTTTTCCAATGCTGTTGCAACTTTGAACAGTCACTAAATGAACTGTTACAAGCCAGGGACTACCTTTATATGGACCAGCTGTAGTGTAGTTAGTTTTACTTTTAGTCTGAATTTACACATTATGTCATGCCCCTGTTGGAATCTGATTCTGAGGGGGAGGTCAAGCAGCTGACAGGGAGTGGGAGTGTGGCTCCAGTGGCTGTGGAAGAAACTGGGGGAGGGCACAGTCCGGCTGGGCATTCAGAGGAAGACCCAGGGCCACCCCCTCTTCATCCTAGGGCATGCAGGGAGGAACGGAGAAAGGATCAACGGGGTTATGGGGGAGGAAAGGGCCCTGATTCCCTTCATTAGCTGCAGCTGGGAAAACAGGATTTTAAAAGGGCGTTTGCACACAGCACCTTGCTGGAAGCAAAGCGTGCATTATCTTTGTTTGTCAAGTCTTATCTGGGTTCTGGCATCCTCCCAACTGTGTGTTTTGTTATCTTTTGAAGTCTGCAATTCCTTACCCTGCCCTGTCTCGTTAATTGCTGCAGTGTGGTTTGGGTTGGTTTTTATTTACAATCTATATGTACTTTAGGTTCAGACTGAATTTCTTCCCTTTAAAAACTCTTCTTGGGAGAGTTTTTTCTCTAGCCTATGATAACTGGACATTGGGGGCCAAGTTGGTGGTATTAAAGGGACTTTACCTACTTTTGTGACTTTGTTGCTTTTGTGCCACACCCCAGGTCATCACACATTATGCTAAAGAGTCCTTCTTTGAGGGAGATGCGTGGTTCAGAAAGGCGACATAAAAATAAATAAGCCCTTGTGGGGCTTAATCATAATTTAGAAATCATAAATTTGTGGCTTGATGTATTAGGTAAAGCCAATTAGGGGTTTATTTATTAAAGCGTGGTTAGTTAAGGCACAACCTGGTGCAAAATGCGGCTGCGCAGGTTGTGATGGGAGTATCCCGATACTCCCATGTTACACCCTTCCTGCGTGAGCTGCATTGGTTGCCGGTTGCCCTCCGGGTGAGATTCAAGGGGTTGGTATTGACCTATAAAGCCCTACATGGCTTAGGTCCGGGGTATTTGCGGGAACGTCTCCTGCCGGCAACATTTGCCCATCGCCCTGTGTGCTCCCACAGACAGGGCCTGCTTGGGGTGCCGTCGGCTAGACAGTGACCCCCAGGGGTAGGGCCTTCTCTGTGGGAGCCCCCATCCTGTGGAATCAGTTGCCCTTGGGGCTCCGGTTGGCTCTGACCTCCATTCCTTCCGTCGCGACCTGAAGACGTTGTTCCAACAGACCGGCCTGGACTGAGGGGTGGGTTTTTATGGGTTTTTATCTGGAGTTTCATTGGATTTTAGATATTGTTTGGGTTCTTATTTAATATTTTTTAGTAATTTTAAGTTTTGTATTTTGTGTTTTTAGTGTTGTGAGCCGCCCTGAGTCCTTCGGGAGATAGGGTGGCATATAAATCCAAACAAACAAACAAACAATAAATAAATAAATAAATAACTACTTCACTCTTCCTCTTCAATCATTTCAGAAGGAGATGGATATGCAAGAACTAAAGTCTGCCCTGAAGGAATACACGTCAGTGATAGAGGTAATGGACTGCCATTTGTCGGAAATGGTGCAGGGCCATGATAGCAAACCTGTGGCATGCACAGCCATCTCTCCGGGCATGCCAGCCATCACCCGTTGTTTTTCCAGGTTCTGGCATGTGCATGCGCGCCGGCCAGCTGGTCTTGGGGCACGTGGGATGCCACAAACTGGAAGAGCCAGCTGGTCTTCACACACACATGCACATTAGAAACCAGAAGACCAGGTGGCTGACGTGTATGTGCATGCCAGGAAACTGAGCTTCCGGTTTCTGGCGTTCCCGCACGGCACGCCGGGGAGCTGCTCTTCCGGTTTCCGGCACCCACACTCCCGTTTTGGCACTTGGTGCTGAAAAGGTTTGCCACCATTTGTGTAGGGTCTCCTGCTTGGGGGAGGGTTGGACTAGATGACCTACAGGGTCCCTTCCAACTCTATTTATCTATCTTATCTAATGTTACGATACTTTTTTGGGGAAATGTGAAGGAGGTCAGGGATTCCTTGTTTCTTGCTTATAGGGCCTGTTCTAAACATTTTTTTTAAAATCCCAACCATAGACTCTGCGCGTAGAGAAAAATAAATTGTTGAACAACGTTCAGCAGATGCAGCAAGAATTGATCTCGTGAGTATTCTGGGAAACCAAGAGAAAAAGATGCAGATTGGGATGGTGGTTTCTGAGCTCCAGATGGCTAGAGTCCTGCCAGTGTGTGAGAGAGTTGAGGGCTGTTTGGAAACTTAAGCAGTATTTGCTGTGTGAGCAAGAAGGAGACAGTAAGGAGCCTGGGCGTGGCTTAGCTCAACTGTTCTGTACTAAAGCTGGTTGCTGCTGTGAAACTAAAACTGAAACTCCTCTGTGCTTGTGTTTTGCATTTGGAAGAGATTTTTTTCAGGTGGGGAGGGGGAGTAGAACTCCTTAGCATCAGAGCGTGTTAATAATAATACACAAAATACTAAGGCTCTGATGGTCAAAAATCCTTTCTTAGTGAGCACCTAGAAGCCAAGAGGAACATATGTGCCAAATTTCAAGTTTGTAGGCTTTACGGTTCTGGAGATTTTGTGATGATGCGTGAGCGATATTTCATTTTTATATATGTAGATAATAATATATATATATATATATTGCTAGGAATGGTATCAACTTCCCTTTAATCTACAAGTTCAACAGCAGCTTCCTTGAAGCAACGAATTCATTGCACTGCGAACTGGAGCTGGCCCAGCAAGCATCAGAGGTGAGAAATGTCTTTCAAAGAATGAGATTAAATGATCAAAAACTCTTAGGAGCACTTATGTGAGCACTTTTAACTCCCATTGCTAATCCAGACGTGGGATCCCTAGGGGAAGGAAGAATCTTGATTTACAGGTAGTCCTTGACTTAACAACCATTCATTTAGGGACCGTTCAAATTTACAACGGCACTGGAAAAAGTGACTTGTGACCGTTTTTCACTCTTAGGACTGTTTCATTCATCCCGAAGATCACATGATCAAAATTCAGATGCTTGGCAAGTGACCCATATTTTTTTTTTAATTACATTTATATACCGCCCTTCTCCAAAGACTCAGGGCAGCTTACAATTTTGGAGCACAACCCAATGCGCTCAGCAATAGCCTTCATTCCATTGTATATGCCTGCTTATTACTAAGCGGCATTTTTACAAAGTCAGCTAATTGCCCCCAACAATCTTGGGTCCTCAATTTACCTACCCCAAGAGGATGGAAGGCTGAGTCAACCTTGAGCCTGGTGGGATTCGAGCCTACAGTAATTGTAGACAGCTGGATCTTAAGAGCAGGCATTTAACAGCCACCAAGGACTCTATGACAGTTACAGTGTCCCGAGGTCATGCGATCAGTTTTTGTGACTTACAACCAAGCCAATGGGGAAGCCAGATTCACAACTTCACAGCCGGGTCACTAACTTAACAATTGCAGTGATTCACTTAACAATAGTTGCAAGAAAGGACATATAATGGGGCAATGTTCACTTACTGACTGTCTTGCTTAGCAACATACATTTTGGCTCAGTTGTGGTAAATTGAGGATTATCTTTACTTATCACACTGTTAGATCTTTAGAGCCTTCATAACATCCGAGATACGTTAGGAATAATGCAAGAAACAAGTTTGAGGAAAGTTTAGTTGAAGTGCATGAGTAGCTTCTAAGATTTTTTCCACTTTTTTAGCTTAACTGAAAAGCAAATGCTCAGTGTAGTGTATAGCAGAGGTGGTATTCAGCAGGTTTTGACCAGTTCTGGAGAACCGGTAGTGGAAACTTTGAGTAGTTGGGAGAACCGGCAAACACTACCTCTGACTGGCCGCCCCATTTATTCCTTGCCTCCCGAGTCCCAGCTGATTGGCTGGGTCTTCTTTTGTTGCCCTGCACAGGAGAATGGAGCTGGAAAGCAGGTTAGTGGGGTGGGGAGGGAATGGGCATTTTGCAGTAACCTTCCCCTGCCATGCCCACCAAGCCACAGCCACAGAACCGGTAGTAAAAAAAAATTGAATTCTACCACTGGTGTATAGGCCATGTGTTCCAGCTCTGGAGTATAATGTGACTTTTTCAAATTACTTTTTCTCATTAAGATCCCTGGAATTGAGTGGACTGCACTTGATGAATCCCTGGACAAAGAAGTTTTACTGCTTCTTGAAGGGCCAGAGCGAGTAGGAGAAAAGTTCAAGGCCACCATTTTAAAACTGGTAATGGAACATGATGGATGTGGAGAATGAGAAAAAGCAGGCTTAAAAATACTTGGTCTAAATTTTTGCTAAATCCAACGAGATTTTTTTGCTGCCCTTCCTCCCATTTGGGTAAAACAACATCTAAGTTCTTCTCACTTATCAATACTGCTAGTTGTATCCAGACTATAAAAGAAAATATAGCATATGAACGCTCTAAGAATTCAAGCCATTCCATTCTATTCGATCCATTCCATTCCAGCCATGCCATGCCATTCTATCCCCATCCCATCCCATTCAATCTGTTCTGTTCTGTTCTGCTCTGCTCTGCTCTGCTCTGCTCTGCTCTGCTCTGCTCTGCTCTGCTCTATTCTATTCTATTCTATTCTATTCTATTCTATTCTATTCCATTCCATTCCATTCCATTCCATTCCAGACCAGACCAGACCAGACCAGACCAGACCAGACCAGACCAGACCAAACCAAACCAAACCAAACCAAACCAAACCAAACCAAACCAAACCAAACCAAACCACACCACACCACACCACACCACACCACACCACACCACTCCACTCCACTCCACTCCACTCCATTCCATTCCATTGAGGTAACACTGGGGTGCTGGTAACATTATAGAATTCCTCTCCAGAGAGGCCTGCCAAATACATACTCATTCTTCCACTTTTAAATATTACAGTTCTTTTGTTGTTGTTCTCTCAGGTACTTGTGTGCATTTCTTTAAAAATATTTGGTGTTTTGTTTTGTAAGCTCTCCTGAAATGTAGCAGAAAAACATCTAAAATAAGTACTAAATCTCAGAATACCTGTTGAATCTGGACTTCTGTCTTGAAAGGCATAGTGGGAACAGACAGATAACAGAAAAGAAAACAATGGGTTCAAATGACTTGAATCCTGTAATTGCTTTGCAGTTTTGTATTACTCTGTATTCTTTGTGCTTCAGAGTGAGATATAAAACCAGAATAAGTAAATTAAATTCTTAAATTGAAGTTTCCATGTGGAAGACAGGAGTCTGGCTGTGATTCATGGCATTGTGAAGAGTCAGACACGACTTAGTAACTCAACAACAACAACAACAACAACAACAACAAAATGTGCTATTCACAACTCAAAGCAGGGGTGTATAAAGACAACATACCCCAGGTCCCGGGCCCCTTTCAATCCAATGACTCTTTTATGATACCTTCAGATGTTTCCCACGTTCTCAAATATAAACAGTGATCTCACTCTTTCTTTGCAGCAAGAAGATTTAGCAGGGCTGCCTTTGCTGAACCCAACAGATTGGGAATTGGATCTGCAAGAAACTTATCAGAAGACCTTGATGGTAAATAACCCTTGAATGGCAGGCAAGCATGCTCTTAGGTTATCTTCCCTGATTATAAATTCACCTGTAAGCACTGGTTCACCTTTAATTAGTCCAGCACCCTTCAAATGTGGAGAACCTTTGAGAGCTGCATGCAACAAAATTTTCATTTTAATGTATGCCGATTAGTGTACATTCAAAGTGACAATAAAGTTATTCTAAGTCTAAAGTCTATGAATTGGAATATGAATTCCCAGCAAACACGCAATTGCAGATATCAGAACGTTTTATATCTGTGATTCCACGGTAAATATATTTGCCTCACAACTTTGGGTCCTCTAAGGGAATGGTAGCTTGATGGCTTTTCAGCTCCCACTCAGTAGATCAGGCAAAGACGGGATTGAAAGATGTTCCCTTCAGCTGCCAAAGCTCCAATCTGTTTTTAAATTATTTCCTTTCTTTCTTTTTTCTTTCTGGGGGTGCTAATGTGGGGGTTTCTGTTAACAGGGGGTCCTACAGCAGCTTGGCATCTAGCATTCATTCTTCTTCCTTGTTCTCAGAATTTCTAAAGCAGCAGAGTCACTTCCATGATTTATAGTTATAGTCAGGATTCCACCAAAGTACTTCTAAGGATCTGAGGAGAGAAAGCGTTGATGGCCCATAAATCCCCTTAGTGAAATAGAATGGGGTTGTTTCTGATAGAATCCTGGTCATAATTGCAATCTTAGTAGAACCCAACTATGGTAACCCTAATCCTATGACTGTGGTGGCGAACCTATGGTACATGTGCCAGAAGTGGCATGCAGAGCCATCTCTCCATGCACACCAGCCATCACCCATTGCTCTTCTGGGTTCTGGCGTGTGCATGCATGCTGGCCAGTTGGCCTTCATGCACGCATGCACACCAGAAACTTTCAGACCAGGTGGCCAGTGTACATGCACATGCCAGAAACCGGACCTCAGATATTTGTGTTGACATCCACACAGGACCTCAAGAAAACTCTGGAGAATAAAAGAACCCAATGGCTCCAGAAACTGAATTTTTTGGAAGCTCAGAAGGAATCCCTGGATAAGGAGCTCATTAAAATGGCAGGAAACATGCGGAGGATGAGAACGGAACAACTACATTTAAAGAAAATGCTTTTGTCCAGGTTGTTCTTCATTGTATAGAATGTATGGTTTCTGTATCTACTCGGTTGCAAATTCCTTACAGTTCAGTGAAGAATAGAATAGAATAGAATAGAATAGAATAGAATTCTTTATTAGCCAAGTGTGGTTGGACACACAAGGAATTTGTCTTGGTGCAAATGCTCTCAGTATACATAAAAGAAAACATACATTCATCAAGAGTCAAGAATAATCAGGTACCACAGTTAATGATAGTCATAGGGTACAATAAGCAATCAAATCATACTAGGAAACAGTCAGTATAAATCGTAAGGATACAAGCGACAAAGTTACAGTCCTACAGTCACAAGTGGGAGGGGATGGGTGATAAGGAGTGATGAGAAGGTTAATAGTAATAGCAGTGCAGACTTTGTAAATAGTTGGACAGTAAATGAACTGTTGTATGTCAAGGACTACCTGTAGCTTCCAGGAATCCAAAGTTACCCTTAATAGAAAATCGCTTGCAAAGTTGGAGAGAGTAATTCAGCCTTGAATAACGTTGCCGTACGCTGTTTTTGGTGTTTTGTTTAATATCGTAACAGACAACACGAGATCCAGTCAACCAAACAGTTGAAAGAAGATGCTTTGGCAGAAACAGACGTTTTGAGACTGAAATTGGAAGAGTTGACCGAACAATTAGAGGAAGCTGGGAAGAGGGTAGGTCTCTTACACTGTGTTTTTATGTCCTTAAAAAAAATTTTTTTTTAGAAAAGATGGAACAATCTTTAGAGAGGTCAAAGTGTGAAGGAATGTGAATTGTCTGACCCATCCATGAATCCTGGGTGCCCTATTGATTCAGGATTGTTTTTTTTTCTCACTTATGACCGTGGCACCAACACCCATGGTCACGTGATGAAAATTCAGATGTTTGGCCACTGATTCCTATTTATGAGGTTTGCAGTGTCCCTTTGGCGACCTTCTGAAAAGTAAAGTCAATGGGGAAGCCAGAGTCATTTAAGAACCGTGTTACTAACTTAACCAATACAGTAATTCACTTAACGGTGGCAAGAAAGGCCGTAAAATGGGGCAAAACTGACTTAACAACTGTCTTGCTTAGTACCGTGTTTCCCCGAAAATAAGACACTGTCTTATATTTTTTGGCTCCCAAAAACACACTAGGTCTTATTTTCGGGGTAGGTCTTATATATTTATGGTGCCAAATAGTGGGTGTGAGTGTGTAGGGGGTGTTTCGCGGGTGCACGGTTGCTCCCTGAAAAGTCTTCCTGGAACTGGAGATTTACACTAGGTCTTATTTTCAGGGTAGGTCTTATATTAGGGCAGGTTTAGAAAATAGTGCTAGGTCTTGCTTTCGGGGTAGGTCTTATTTTCGGGGAAACACGGTAACAGAAATGTTGGGCTTAATTGTGGTCATAAGTCGAGAACTACCTATAAGCTACAGAGGTTTTTCGTTGTTTTGTTTTGTTTTGTTTTGTTTTGATTTTGTTTTGTTTTGTTTTTTGTTCTGTTCTGTTCTGTTCTCTGTTCTCTTCTCTTCTCTTCTCTCCATATATTCTATTCTATTCACTCTTCTCTCTTTTCTCTTCATTCCACACCACTCCATATATTCTATTCTATTCTATTCTGTTCTGTTCTGTTCTGTTCTGTTCTGTTCTACTCCACTCCACTCCACTCCACTCCACTCATTCCATTCTATTCTCCTGTCCTCTTTTCTCTTCCACTCTACTCCACTCCATCTATTCTATTCTTTTTTCTACTCTGCTGCTCTGCTCTACTCTACTCTACTCTACTCTACTTACTCTACTCTACTCTACTCTTTTCTCTTCCACTCCACTCCATATATTCTCTTCTCTTCTCTCAGTCCAGCTGCTGAGTGGCTTTGACATGTTGATTATTATGAAGTCTTAACGTGCAGTCCTGGCAAAGTGACCGCTTGCGTTATTCCTTTTAGTACGTCGAGGCTGCCTTCCCCACGGGGACCCAGTTTCCTTCTGTAAAATATGGGGTAGAAAGAGCTTTACAGGGGCCAGCTGTAGGCCGCTTGGTTTAACAGAAGCAGAACTGCTGTGCTCATCTGGAACTTGCAGAAATGCGATTGCGGAGGAAGTCGAAGCGGAGTGGGGGAGGCGGGTGACAACTTCTTGTGCTCTGCACAGGAAAGCAACACTTGGTGCGCACCAACAAGCAGAACCTGTCCCTCAAAAATGCAGAAGCACAAAGGATTCATGGCTTCCGGAAAGAGAAGAAATGTGTTTTTGGTCTCTTTTTGGAGTTGCCCATAGGGGCTTTGAGGCAGAGTGCATCTTGCAGCATTTGATGCCGGAAACTTGTGTTAACCTGCTGTTGCTGCTTTCTTAAAGGTTAAGGATCGCGAGAGTGACTTTCACACTGCCCACGAGGAAGTAGGGTCTTTACAGAAGAAGCTAGCAGAAAGCGTTGCCGAACAAGGAAGCCTCCGGGGTAGAAATACAGATTTAACGCGGACTTGCCAACAGCTGGAACGGCAAGTTAAGGAACACAGTAGTAAGTATCTCTCAGCTCTTTGGACCCTCTGTCGTTTTAGGTTACAACCTGCATTCGTCTTGGGGGGTTATAAGTAAGACCACACCTATAAAGCTTTAATAAGACCAAACCTAGAATACTTCACCCAGTTTTGGTCACCACACTATAAAAAAGATATTGAGACTCTAGAAAAAGTGCAGAGAAGAGCAACCAGGATGATTAGGGGACTGGAGGCTAAAACATATGAAGAACGGTTGCAGGAACTCTAGTGAAGAGAAGGACCAGGGGAGACATGATAGCAGTCTTCCAATATTTGAGGGGCTGCCACAGAGAGGAAGGGGTCAAGCTATTCTCCAAAGCACCTGAAGACCAGACAAGGAATAATGGATGGAAACTGAACAAGGAGAGATTCAACCTGGAAATAAGGAGAAATTTTCTGACAGTGAGAACAATCAACCAATGGAACAGAAGTTGCCCTCGGAAGTTGTGGGAGCTTCATCCATGGAAGCTTTCAAGAAGAGACTAGACTGCATTTGTCAGAAGTAGTGTAGGGTCTCCTGCTTGGGCGGGGGGTTGGACTAGATGGCCTATAAGGTCCTTCCAACTCTGTTAATCTGTATCTATCTGTCAGCCATTTCTCAAAAGTTATTGGCTGGAGATTCTGCCATGATAGCTATAACACACTTGCAGCCATTTGTTTTGCGACTGTCCAAAATGACAACAGCACTGAACAAAGTGACTTGCGACTGGTTCTCACTTGTGCCCATTGTGGCACCCTCCCACGTCCATGTGATCAAAACTCAGGCACTTGGCAACTGGCATATATTTGCAACAATCGGAACATCCTGGGATGATGTGATCCCTGTCGGTGACCTTCCCAGCTGGTTTCTGATGAGCAAACTCAATGGAGGAAGCTGGATTTGCTTTAACTGGGCAATGTGCTGCTGTGATTAACATCGTAGCAAGGCAGGTTGTAAAACTGGGCATGAATCGCTTTACAACGGTCTTGCTGAGCCACAGAAATTCTGGTCCCCAATCGTGCTTGTACGTTGAGGACTAGCAGTATGAGCTGTGGTGGCGCAGTGGTTAGAGTGCAGTACTGCAGGCTACTTCTGCCTGCCTGCCGGCTGCCTGCAATTTGGCAGTTCGATTCTCACCAGGCTCAAGGTTGACTCAGCCTTCCATCCTTCCGAGGTGGGTAAAATGAGGACCCAGATTGCTGTGGGCAAGATGTTGACTCTGTAAACCGCTTAGAGAGGGCTGTAAAGCACATGAAGCGGTATATAAGTCTAAGTGCTATTGCTATTGCCATTGTTATTTCAACCCTGAGCTACAAATATTCTCCACTGTCAGTAAACAGTGACAAACATCTAATCTAAGAAAAATTAGAGGACTGGAAGCCAAAACATATGAACGATGGAACCCTGAACTCTGGAACCAACTTCCCCTGGGGCTCCGCTTGGCCCCTGACCTCCGCACCTTCCGCCATGACCTGAAGACCTGGTTATTTGACCAATCCGGGCTGTGACCCATGGGTGGGGTGTTTTTAGATTTTGGTGGTTTTTAAGTTTTGTATTAATTGGGACCATTAGTTTAATTCTTTTTTAAATATTTATTGTGTTTGTTTTTATTGTAAGCCTTGAGTCTTGGAGATGGGGCGGCATATAAGTCCCATAAATAAATAAATAAATAAATAAACAATGGTTGCAGGAACTGGGCATGTCTAGTTTAGTGAGCCGTGGTGGTGTGGTGGTTAGAGTGCAGTACTGCAGGCTACTTCTGCTGACTGCCGGCTGCCTGCAATTTGGCAGTTCGAATTTCACCAGGCTCAAGATTTCCTTCCATCCTTCTGAGGTTGGTAAAATGAGGAGCCAGATTGTTGGGGTCAAGAGGCTGACTCTGTAAACCGCATAGAGAGGGCTGGAAAAGCACTGTGGAGCGGTGTATAAGTCTAAGTGCCATTGCTATTCTTTTAGATCTGGGAGCAAAGCGTTGGGGAGGGAGAAAGATCTAATGGTACATCTAACTTGCGGGATCTGTGGGACCTCTCAGTGGGCTAAGAGGTTGGTCTCAAAGGCTTTAGCTTCATCCGGCATCACTCTACAGGCATCCCCCAACGATCACGGTTGAGCCCCAAAGTTTATGTTGCTCGGCGAACATTTTTTAAGTGAGTTTCACCCCATTTTAACATACAAAGTCCTACATGGCTTGCGTCCGGGGTACTTGCGGGAACGTCTCCTGCCAGCATCGACGTCCATCGCCCTGTATGCTCCCATAGGCAGGGCCTCCTTGGGGTGTCGTCGGCCAGACAGTGTCCGCTGGCGGCACCCAGGGGGAGGGCCTTCTCTGTGGTAGCACCCACCCTGTGGAACCAGCTCCCCTTGGGGCTCCGATTGGCCCCGGACCTCCGTTCCTTCTGCCGCGACCTGAAGACCTGGTTTTTTTCAGCAAGCCGGCCTGGACTGAAGGGAAGGGGGATGGGTTTTTAACTGTATTTTAGATTAGTTTTATTGGTTTTAGATTTTATTCGGCTGGGGTTTAATGGTGTTTTAATTAATTTAATTGTATTGTGTATTTCTACTGTGAGCCGCCCTGAGTGCCTAGGGAGAAGGGCAGCATATAAGTCCAATAAATAATAATAATAATAATAATAATAATAATAATAATAATTAATTTTACAACCTTTCTTGCCACCGTTGTTAAGTGAATGATGTAATCAGTGGAATGACTGCCTCCAGAAGTGGAGATTTTAGAGAAGAGATCAGATGTCAACTTGTCTGAAATGGTAGGGCTTCCTGCTTGAGCAGGGGGGTGGACTAGAAGACCTTCAAGGTCCCTTCCAACTCTGTTATTCCGTTGTTCTTCCTCTGTCTAGTTAGTCACAGGGTTGTTAAGTGAATCTGGCTTCCCTGTTGACTTTCCTTGTCTGAAGGTTGCAAAAGGGGATTACACGACCCCGGGAAACACTGCAACTGTCCTAAATATGAGCCAGTTTCAAGCATCCGAATTTTGATCCCATGACCATGGGGAGGCTCAAACAGTTGTAAAGTGTGAAAAATAGGTCATGAATCACTCTTTTCACTTCCGCTGTAACTTCAAACGGTCACTAAACGAATCGACTACCTCTGCTGTGATTCTTCATAGATAAAAGATTATCTTCCCTATGCGGAGCTAGGGTGAGTCATGATGGTTTATATCAGGGGTCTCCAACCTCGGCAGCTTTAAGACTTGTGGACTTCAACTCCCAGAATTCCTCAGCCAGCTGAGTTGAAGTCCACAAGTCTTAAAGTTGCCGAGGTTGGAGAGCTCTGGTTTATATAGTCCCTGTCATGCCCCTATCGGAATCTGATTCCGAGGGGAAGGCCAAGCAGCTGACAGGGAGTGGGAGTGTGGCTCCGTTGGCTGTGGAGGACACTGGGGAAGGGCAAAGTCCGGCTTGGCAGACCAGGGGAGAGGTAGAACAAGGGAGAGGGAATTCAGAGGAAGACCCAGGCCCACCCCCTCTCCATCCTAGGGCACGAAGGGAGGAACAGAGAAGGGAGCAACGTGAGTTGCGTGGCTTATGGGGGAGGAAAGGGCCCTGATTCCCTTCATTAGCTGCAGCTGGGAACACAGTGTTTAAAAAGGGAAGCTGTGCACAGCAAATTGTTTGGAGCTAATCATGAATTTATCTAGTATTGTTGTGGTGTTCCTGACATCTTCCCAACTGTGTGAGTGTTGCCGTGCTTTCAAGTCTGCAAGTCTTTCTCCTGCCCTGATAAGTTAATTACTGCAGCTTTGTTTGTTTGGATTTTTAGTTACAGTCTGTATGTACCTTGTTTTGGACTGAATTTTCTCCAGTTACAGGGTGTTCCTGGTAGAGTTTTTCTCCAGCCAAAGGTAACCTGGACATTGGGGGCACAGTTGGAGATAATAAAGGGGCTCTTCTTGCTTATTTGACTGTGTTGCCTTTGTGCCACTCCCCAGGTCAGCACAGTCCCAGTCAGCTCTGTGATTTCTAGAAATGACTCACACTTGTGTAAGAGCAGAGGTTGCCACATTGCTTCAGGCTACTAGTGTGGTCCAACACATCGCTCTAAAACAAGAAAGGTGTGAAGGCAAACTTCTCTCTCAAACTACTTCCTCAAAAAACTATAAGTGGAAAAACTATAAGTGGAAACTGGGCCTTCTTGAAAGCCTCCAGTGATGAAGGTCCCACAGCAATGAAATGCTGTGGGAATGGGGGTTTGCTCTTGGGTTGTACCCACTCCTCACTAGCATGGATGACGTTACCTAGCTGGGTCATGAAATGTCTGGCTAGGAAACAGCCCAGCTCAGAAAGCAGCAAGGACACCCCGCCCCCTGAAAAAACGCCTTTTCCCTCCCCAGGAGGAAAGGGGAAAGAAAGCCCCCAGCCCCATCACTCCCTCTTCTCCTGCAGATCCTGTCTCTCTTCAGAAACTGAATTCCCACCCCCCCACTCTTGCAATAGGTCTGTCAATGGCTATTGATTGACAGAGTTTAGAGCAAGTGTGGTGGCATGTAGGTAGCCCTCTACTTACAACCGTTCCTTTAGTGACCATTTAAAATTACCACGGCACTGAAAAAGGTGATGTCAACTCATAAAACATTCCTTTGCCTGTTTTAGTAGTTATCATAAAAAAGGGGGAGGAAATCTGGAACAGCATTTGAAAGCACATTCCAACCCTTATCTTTAAAGATTGTAACTAAACTACCAGAGCTTTTGCCCGCGAATATATTTAATTGGAGAATGTGAATGATGACACCCAGTCCGTGAAGGTGCTCAATTGGAGAATCTGGTTTATGAGACACCCAGGGGGGAGTGGGGGGGGGAACCAGGGTCACAGGTGACTGTAAATAGGTGTCTTAAAATGAGGACTAATAGATTGAGAAACAGTTTCTTTTCCAAGGCAGTAATTGTCTTGAATCAAACAGTGCATTTGTGATTTAGTCCTATTATAATTATTTTAATTTTTAAAACTCTGTAATGTGATTGTGATGTGGTGTTTGGGGCTGTGCTGGAGTAGCTTTCAAATTTCATTGTATTCATGGAATGCAATGACAATAAACGTGTTCTATTCTATTTTAAATTACGTATGCCAGAGTTGGCTTCATACAGGCAGTGCCAGTATGTCGCCTCTAATAAATCCTTTGAAGTTTTTGGGAGGTTGGCTCGAGAATCATGATGTAATTAGGGTGATTTCTGGAATCCTGACAGGTGACTTACGACCCGTTTTTCACACTTATGACTGTTGCAGCATCTCTGTGGTCACGTGATTTACATTTGGATGCTTGACAACTAACTCACATTTATGATGGTTGAAGTGTCCCGGGATCATGCAATCCCTTTTGCAACCTTCCGACAAGCCAAGTCAATGTGAAATCCAGATTCACTTAACAACCGGGTTAATAATATAGCCATTGCGGTGATTCACTTAAGAAAAGTGGCAAGCACATTTTATCATATGTGGTAGACTTGTGTCAAAGTGGAAAAAAACTGGGGGGGGAGGAGGGCAAAGATAACACAGGTGGCTAGAAAAGAGGACAGGGAAATGTGTAGATTTTAAACCTGAACTGTTTTTTATTAGATATAATATCAGAAAAAAAATTGATAAGCAAAGTATGTATTTAATATGGGATGTCTTAACAGCAGCGAGGATTATATTCGCATAATGCTGGAAAAATGAAGATAATACCGCGAGATCTGTCTATATGGCTTGGGGCCGGGGTACTTGCGGGAATGTCTCTTGCCAGCATCGAATGCCCATCGCCCGGTGCACGCCCACCGACAGGGCCTGCTTGGGGTGCCGTCGGCCAGTCAATGTCAGCTGGCAGCCCCTAGGGATAGGGCCTTCTCTGTGAGAGCGCCCACTCTATGGAACCAGCTGCCCCTGGAGCTACGATTGGCCCCCGACCTCCGCTCCTTCCACCACGGCCTAAAGACATGGTTATTCGAACAAGCCAGCCTGGACTGAGGGGGGTGTTTTTAGCTTTTTAAATGTTAGTGTCTTTTGGGTTTTAGATAATTTGTTTGGCTTGAATTGGGTTTAATGATTTTTTAAATAATTTTAATCTTTGTATTGTGTGTTTTTATGATGTGAGCCGCTCTGAGTCCTTCGGGAGATAGGGTGGCATACAAGTCCAAACAAATAAAATAAATAAATAAATAAATAGTCAGGAAAGTTCTAGAGCCGTGACGGCGAACCTATGGCCTGCGTGCTGGAAGTGCACCCTCTTCCAGCCAGCTGATTGTTGGGTATCTGCCATGCATGCACAGGGGGAGATGCACGCATGGGAGATGTGGCATGCAGAGAACCTATGGCCTGCGTGCTGGAAGTGGCATGCAGAGCCACTTCTGCCAGCATGCAAAAGGTCGCCCAGAAGAGCCCCACTGCGCATGCACGTGCACCCTCCTCCAGCCAGCTGATTGTTGGGTATCTGCCATGCATGCACAGGGGGAGATGCACGCATGGGAGATGTGCGTGCATGCGCAGAGGCGAACCTATGGCCTGCGTGCTGGAAGTGGCATGCAGAGCCACTTCTGCCAGCATGCAAAAGGTCGCCCAGAAGAGCCCCACTGCGTGCACGTGCACCTCCTCCAGCCAGCTGATTGTTGGGTATCTGCCATGCATGCACAGGGGAGATGCACGCATGGGAGATGTGCGTGCATGCGCAGAGGTGAACCTATGGCCTGCGTGCTGGGAGTGGCATGCAGAGCCACTTCTGCCAGCATGCAAGAGGTCGCCCAGAAGAGCCCCACTGCGCATGCACGTGCGCCCTCCTCCAGCCAGCTGATTGTTGGGTATCTGCCATGCATGCACAGGGGGAGATGCGTTCATGGGAGATGTGCGTGCATGCGCAGAGGCATGTGGCATGCAGGGGGGGTTGGGTGTGCATGCACAGGGTTGTGCGGTGTGGGGGGTCATGCGTGCATGCACAGAGGCGTGCATGCACAGGGGGCGGGAGGAGTCATGCGCGCATTGCATCATGGGTGCAGGCACGCGAGCATGTGCGCACACTTTTGGCATGCAACATGGAAAAGGTCAGACATCACTGTTCTGGAGTGTGTAGAAATTGATAGGCTGACATTGAAAATTAAACAGAAAGGAGATGTAGAATATTATCAAACATGGAATTTATTTTACCAATGGTTGGGGGAAAAGGGTAGAGATTTAAGAATGTAAATTTGTATTGTTAAACAAACTGAATAGCTAGACAACACGATGTTTATTAAGCACTAAGAAATGTATTTAATAGAAAATCAATTAAAAAAATTGAAAGAAAAAGAAAGGTGGCAAGAAAAGTCGTAAAATTGGGCCAAACTCACTTAACAAATTTCTCACTTAGCAACATACACTTTGGGCTCAATTATAATCCTACATTGAGGACTACTACCTCTGTTAGACGGAGGCTTACTTATCTGGAATATTTGTTTTTTTAATATATTTTTGTTAGATGATACGCACCAACTGTTGTCTAATGCCTTGTTTTGTAGTTGCTCTAGAGTTACTCAAGGAGAAGTATTTAAGAAGACTGTTCTGTGGTATACTTTGTCAGGTAGGGCATCCTATTTATTTATTTATTTAACGCTGCATTTAACTGTTTATTTTAGTTACAGGGTAGAAGTGAGATGCCCAGATTTCCCAGCATCCTCCAGTGACAATACCCACATATGCACTGGATGGCCTAAAAAGCCTGAGGCATGCATTGGACTATTGCTTCTACACTTCCTAGGCACAGAAGCTGGGAAATTAGGAGGGTTGTATTCCAACACAAACTCCCAAGATTGGCAGGCTTCCTTAGAGGAAGCTGCAAAGCCTCAGCTGGATTGCGAACTATGTAAATTTGCGGTATAAAAAGACCTATACTGGAAAATCTATTTTCTACCTAATAAGTTGAAGGGATTTAGGGATTCATTGGTGCATTAAACCAGAAGTTTAATTCATCCATTAAATCAAGCCTACAGAACTAGTAAACTTCCATCATCCCTAATTGTTGGCTGCATGGAGGTGTTGAAGGCTAGCAGCATGTAGAAAGCTATGTGTCTCTAACCATTTTTGTTTGTTTATTGTACCCTGCCATTCTTATTTAAAAAATAGCTCATGCTGATGATCATACATAATATTTTTTCTACTCCTATTTTCCCCCACATTTTCTTTGTGAGGGGAGTTAGGCTGAGAGAATGACTGGCCCAAAGTCTTCCAGGTGGCTTTCATGGCTAAGATGGGACTAGAACTCACAATCCCCTGGTGATTGGCCCAAAGTCACCTACCCGGCCTCTATGCCTAAGGTAGGACTAGAACTCACAGTCTCCCAGACCCTGGCCTGGTACCTTAACCACTAGACCAAGCTGACTCCAATG
This sequence comes from Naja naja, assembly GCA_009733165.1. Taxonomy (NCBI): domain Eukaryota; kingdom Metazoa; phylum Chordata; class Lepidosauria; order Squamata; family Elapidae; genus Naja; species Naja naja. Next base: position 45,106,929 of record CM019154.1, read on the forward strand.
TCTAGGTTTTTCTGCATTCTGTCATTGTATAATAATAATATATTAAACTTGTATTTTGCTGAATTCTCAGAGTCTGGGCAGCTCCTGACAATCAAAAGCATTACAATAAAACCAATAAAAGAGGAAAAAAATTTAAAAATAAAAGATGCAAGTATAATGAAGCAGGCGCCTGGAGAGGCATCGTTCATTCTCAGTTCAACTCACTTCACAGGGCACCACATGCCCTCACAGATAAATGTCATAATTACGTTTGATGGTATCTGGGTGATGCAGTGAAGCATGGACATTGTAATACTTTTATCCTGCATGCTTTTCCTTTAAAACGGCCTACTGATAAGTGTCAGCCTGTCACTTGTTAGATGGGACTATATCAATTTATTTGGGGGATTTGTTCTGCCCTAGGCCTCACCCAAAAGCACTCAGTCAATTCTGAGTCCTGGCAAAACCTTTTTATTTACAATAATGTGAATTAGTTCACTCACACTCAGCCAACATCTTGGCACACGTTCTCACGAAGGTGGACTAAATATCTCAGACTGTTATCAATCCTGGAACGCTGCCAGGTAAACAGTTCCACACTCACTGTTGCAGGGAAGGCTGGGTTTACAGACCAAGATCCACAAGGCTGGAACAAACACACGACCGAATGAACGAGTTGTTTCCTGCAAAAGCCCCCTCCCCTTTTGCTCCTCTTTTAATCCTGAGGGGCCATTCATCATCCACCTGTGGCCTTGCTCCCACGTCCACCCTGAGTTCTTAATTGCTCCTTTTTTTTAGCAATTCTGCACATGCGCAGGCTGGGAACCGGTTCCAACTGCTCCCCTGCTTCACTGCTATCTGAGCCTGAAAGCAGTTGATGACTGCCAGCCTGCCCTGGCCCCATCTCTGCCTCTGATGCAGATCCCAACAGGATTGCCTCAGACACCGTCAGAACAAAGTCTGGGATTTGGGCTCACAGACTTAATGGCTGCTGGCTAGCAACCCTCTTTTCAAGAAGAATGTTCTCAAAGGACAATTTTGTTTGGTTCCTAACTCTGCTGCACAAACAGCAACAGAGACGATCAAATCTAGAACATCATCCTTTGTGCTGATTGAAAACATCAAGCAGGGATTTTCCCAGCCCTAAAAGTGAGAGGCTGGTTGCATTTAAGGCCTTCAGCACGCAAAACATGTATTTGATCTTTTTGGATCTTGAAAAATATGTTTCTATACACCCTTTGCAGGAACCAAACTCTTTCTTCTTTTCTTCAGGCATTTAGCACTTGTCCTCTTGGATAGCAACTCTGCTTCCAAAATATTGCTAGGTTGTCTTGGTAACCTGACTTTTCTTTCAATTGACTAGCATGCTAACTTTCTGTTAAAACAGAGGTGTGCATTTGATCGTGATGATGAGAGCCCTCTGTCCTGCTTCAACGTCAATGAAGAGATAAGAACAGAAGAGAAGGTAAGAGCAGACAAGTTTTGGAAATGTAGGTTGGAAGAGAACTTGAAGAGGATCTGATCATTTGCAGCGTTCTTGCTTGTAAAGTTGAGTGGGCAGAAATGATAAAGAACTGAATATCCCTATATGTGAACAAAGCCTTGTCCCAAAGGTGTTTTTCCAAATGGCAACTCATTTTTGGCCGAGAAGCAAAACATTCGCAAACAAACAAAAAACGAAAACAAAGTCCAGTTGCCTTTTAGAAAAACACCCTGTGTCAGTGTTCCGGTGGTTAGAGTGCAGTACTGCAGGCTACTTCTGCTGACTGCCGGCTGCTTGCAATTTGCCAGTTCAAATCTTACCAGGCTCAGCGTTGACTCTGTAAGCTGCTTAGAGAGGGCTATAAAGCACTGTAAAGCAGTATATAAATCTAAGTGTTATTGCTATTATTCCGAAAAAGAGTCATCTAACCAGATGCTTATTTCCTGGTAGAAGGAACTTTCTGTAAATTAGTTGAACTGCATTGTGGCTTCTGGGCAGCTGTCTCCTTAATTTCAGTTCCTCTTTTTTAAATAGGAAACCTGTTGCTATCGAAGACTAGGGACCAAGCTGTCCTGGCCTTGGAGCACATACTGGTCCACAGAAGATATTTTACTGCTAGGTAAGCTTAAAATATGCCTTGGGTGCAAATGAATTGGCTAAAAGGAGAAGCATGCAGCCCTGGAAGAAGAAACCTGTATCTGCTATGTGTTATTTTTCAAATTTTGATTTTTTTTTTTTTAAAGAAAGGGGTAAGATGGGAGACTTGTAAGCAACACACTCAAAGTTTGGGAATTCTTCAGTTTGTGACGTTTTCTAAGTTCTTCCATCCCCTTTTATTATGATTAAGTTTGCAGCTAATACTTTTCCATTAATATTATTGTATGCATTTGCGCTTTTGTTGATTAGCATTTGCACCTATCATCCATCTGTGGATAAAGATGAAAGTGCACATCCTTTTTTGAAACTGTGTAGCTCAGCAGCCATTAGAAAGGCTCTGACTGAAATGTCTTTATTGAGCAATTAGTTTTTTTGTATGGTCATTTGTATGTAAAACTCTCAGATTACAAAAACTATTTGAAATTGGCCACCTGGCTTACATCTTGGGGGATCAAATTGTATTTTGCAATGTCCCAACTCAGTTGTCCCAAAAGTGTTCTTTTCCCCAAAGGCAACTGGAGTTTCTTAGTGTTTCCTTTGAAAACGTTTCTCTTCTCATCCAAGGAGCTTCTTTGATGAGAAGCGAAACATTTTCAGAGAAAACTACAAGAAAGTCCCAGGTGCCTTTTGTAAAACAAAAAACATGTTTGAGATAATCATCATCTGGCGTTGTGGTTCACTGGCAGCCGGTGCAGATGGCAGCGGAATCAGGTAGTGAGGAAGAAAGGGAACCAGTCAGGGAGTCTGGAGAGGACTTGGACGAGGGTCCTGCATCTGATGCAGGGATGGGGCCAGGGCCATCTGGGAGTGGGGTGCTGCCTTTGAGGCCTTTGGAGTCTGGCAGCAGTGAAGCAGAGGACCCCAGGGAGCCTTTTCCCAGTGTGTGTGTACGCAGAGCTGCTAGAAGGCAAGAGCAGCTGAAGCAGAAGGCTGGGAGGTGATTGCCCCTCCCATAAGGGATAAAAGTCAGACCTCAATGACGAATGCTTTGCAGGAAGCAAAGCAGTTCAATTAGATTCTGAATCCTTCTTGAAGTTCTGCGTACTCTGGTCGGTTTTTTCTGATACTTCGGGGGGGGGGGTTCTGTTATAATTACTTTGAAGCCTTCTGTTTTTGGCAGCATTCCACAGCACTGAAAAGCATGAGCTTATCTTGGGGAACTGTGTTTAATTGGTTCTGACTAGGAATGAAAGTAATTCCCAGTGTTGCAATAAAGTAGGTTTTGCTTTTAAAATAAGCTTGTGTTTAAGTACATTTGACAAAGCCTGGATTAGAACACCTGGAGGATTGAGAATATCCATAAACATCCCAACTCTTGATCTGCATGATTCCAGATAAACAAAGCCACATTTTCTAGGCTTCCTCACATTAATAATTCTGCCACTCTCTACTTCTCTGTGTCTTTAACAGAGGCATTGTCACTTGATTCCCTGCAACTGGTTCGAAGAAGCTCTCTGCTCAGGACCGTGGAAATTCTCAAATATTGTTGATATTTGGGAAACAGCGTTTAAGAAATGGAACCACCTCAGATGTGATATTGGATGAATACAAGTAAGATCACAGACCCAACTTTTAAAACGTTGATAAGGCTACGTGCAGCTCAATTTTATTTTTAAGTTCCCAGTATCTTCTCATTTGATTCTTAGTTATCTATTATATCCTAATGATTTCTGTTCCCTTGTGATGACCTGGGGCATGGCACAAAGGCAACACTGTCAGATAATCAGCAGGAGTCCCTTTTCTTAGCTTCAACTTTTGCCCCCAATGTCCTGGTTACCTTTTGGCTGGAGAAAAACTTTCCCAGGAACAGCCTCTGGCTGCAGAGAATCAAGTCCAAAACGTGGTCAACAAAAACTGTAACTATAAGTCCAATCAAGGCAGGATGAGGTAATTAGTCTGGCAGGGCAAGAGAAGGAATTCCAGACATGAAAGAATGACCGTAATTCAACATGGTTAGGAGGATGCCAGGAACGTAGATAAGCAAAGTCAACACAAGATAAACTCACGTTTGTTCCCAGATGACACCGCATTCAGCATGCATCACTTTTAAACTTTCTTCCCAGCTGTGGCTAATGAAGGGAATCAGGTCCCTTTCCTCCCCCATAAGCCATGCAACCCTGTGTGCCCTAGATGAAGAAGAGGTGGACCTGGGTCTTCCTCTGAATTCCCTCTCCCTTGTTCTACCTCTCCCCTGCTCTACCCAGCTGGACTTTGCCCTTCCCCAGTTTCCTCCACAGCCAATGGAGCCACACTCCCACTCCCTGTCAGCTATTCCTCCTCGGATTCAGACTCCGACAGGGGTATGACATCCCTTTTATATATGATTCTGATAAGCAAATCTAGATAACCATTGATAAGACTTGTGTGGGAGTCACAGGGGCCCACACAACCATGGGGCTGGTTGACACCATGAGAACCCCCCGTCCCCCACCTGTATTAACAACTGCTAAAGTCTCCATCTTCTGATTTTATATTTTTTATACATTTTTAAGCAATTCTTCTGTTTTAATGCTTAATTTTATTGATTGAATTGTATACCACCCAAGCCTCTCTCTGAGGGAGATGGGTAGTTAAGAAGAGTGCTATATAGACATAGATATTGTTAGAGTGTGTACAGGTCTATCGTGTATCAACCCAGGAGCAAGTACAGCCAATAGTTTCTATCTACAATAGGAATATAGGAATACTATACATACATGTGCTACAAGCAGTATCTAAACAAACAGCAATTACAGCAGGGAAGAAACTCAATGAACAAACACTCTAGTAAGATCTCCTCTTATTACACAGGCTCTTAAAGGGATAACAGACAAAAGCCTGCTGAGTCATTCCCCTCATTGCATCAGCTGGTCAGCTCTTAAATTATTACCTTGACAGATATGGTTTTATCGATATATATTATAAATATGTATATATGTGTAAATATGTGTGTATGTGTTTGTGTGTGTGTGTATCAATATAGATATAGATATATTCATTCAACTATAAACTTTTAATGATAGATTAGTTAGCAGAACCAATAGCTTTGCCTGCCCCATCATCCACAGTAGCTTCGTTTTAAAGGTCATCTTTGGAGCTTAAGAAAACATTCATAGACGTGTCCAATATCTCCATCTTTTTCTCTGATTAAAAAAGTGGACAGTTTATGGGAACAGTTCTACTCATTACCCCTTAATTGGGCAACTCTTGGGCCAAATATCTGTTACAAATTTTTTTAAAAAATTCATATTTATATGCCGCCCTTCTCCGGAGACTCAGGGCGGCTTACAACGTTTGGAGCACAACCCAATGCGCTCAGCAATAGCCTTCATTCCATTGTATATGCCTGCTTATTCCTAAGCGGCATTTTTACAAAGTCAGCTTATTGCCCCCAACAATCTTGGGTCCTCAATTTACCTACCCCGGGGGGATGGAAGGCTGAGTCAACCTTGAGCCTGGTGGGATTCGAGCCTGCACTAATTGCAGGCAGCTGGAATTAAGTGCTAGGCATTTAACAGCCTGCACCACCAAGGCCCCTAAGAACTTGTTTGAGCAAGCAATGTTCTTAGAAGCTTCAGTGTTCCTCTGGGTGGTGTTATCCCCACACAATTACTATGTATGTCGGTAAAGTGTTACTTTTTTTTTAGCACCCTGCTGTTCTGAACAGTTGGTATCTAACTCCAATATTTTTTGGCATTAGGGTTGCTTTCCTTCAGCTATAAAAATCGAGGGCAGAATGTCGTGAAAGGTCATCAGATGAACCATTGTCCACTGTATGAGAGGCATCATCTGAATTTTTTTCTTTCTTGGCTAAGGAAGGTCTTGCTTCCAAAAGTCTTTTTTTTTTTTGGCAATTTCATTTCTCTGAGTGACGTTATCATCTCGGCTACAAGTACTTTGCCTTATGCTGGTTTTGGGTTGCAGCTGGGGTTGGATTCTTCACTTAGGTAAAAGCTGTAGATAAAAATAACCCCCAGTGTTTCACTTTAGGGGAAGGGAAAGCTGTGTAGCAGCCATATGCAAATATTGCTTTCTGCTGGCAGGTGTAATCCCCATTCGGTTGGTAGCCAGACGGATGTGGACCTGATCTCCGGGATAAGGATGGATGGTGACTGTCCTAAGGTTAGTTTCAGTTACTTGTTTCCAAGAAAAGATTCCGTAGAAGAAGGCCATTCAGTCAGAATCTGGGAAGTAGAATCTGGGAAGTAGAATTCAAACTTGTGCTGTGCAAGATTGACAGAGGGTTTTTTTACCATATGGATTTGGTTCAAGAAAGGAGAACATTTGTCGCTCAAGGTTGAAATGAGGGATCCTTGGTACACTCTGAGCTTGCTTGTTTTCTTGAAGATGTTTCATTAGCTAACATCATCAGTGCTAGTCAAAATATTCTCCTTTATTAATGCTTGGATAGATTTATTTGGTGCTTGATGGGCATTTGAATGCATGAACCAGTTAGATGCAAACGAAGCACCATGTATCTGTAAAATCTTGAAAATTAAATTTAAAAAGTTATACTTCGTTAGATTTTTCCTCATGGTTTCTCTTGTCCATTATGAATTGTACCGTCCTAGATTCAAATGTACTTTCCCCCGCTAAATGTAAAGATGTCCACCCTAATCCAGCTATCCCAGTTTGTTATCCTCCAGTTCCCAGAAAACCAATTCTGGTGTCTGCTGTTGTTTTCTCAAAGTATCTGGAGGGTAATAAATTGAGGAAGATTCTCTTTTAACTATCCTCGGGAATAAAAGACTTCATTTACAGGACTGGGGTATGAGAATACTGGGGTGGCTGGAGAATTCTGGGATTAATAGTCCTCTTACCTGAAAGCTGCCAAGGTTGAGAAATTCTGCTCTCCATCCATCCATACAGAATATTTGGGGGTGGTTCAGCCTGAAATTTACTGCATCTGGAAATATCAGAGATGGGGGAAAGTATGCCTGCCCTATAGTGTTGCTAACTACACCTTTCAGCTTTGTAGCTAACTCTCCCCAAGTGTGAAAGATGCTGGTAGTGGTAATTATGTAGTACATGTAGTCCTCGACTTACGACCACAATGGAGCCCAAAATTTCTGTTGCTAAGCGAGACAGTTGTTAAGTTACTTTTGCCCCATTTTATGATGTTTCTTGCCGCAGTTGTTAAGTGAATCACAGCGGTTGTTAAGTTAGTAAACCCTGTTGTTAAGTGAATCTGGCTTCCCCATTGAGTCTGCTTGTCAGAAGGTCGTAAGAGTGGATCGCATGACCCCAGGACACTGTAACCATCTTAACTATGACTCAAGTTTCCAAACATCCAAATTTGGTCATATGACCATGCAGATGCTGCATAAGTGTGAAAAACAGTATGTATAACATTTGAAGGGAGGGAAATCCCCTTCAAATTAGGGAATCTGTGGAACTGAATAGGGGAGACCGGACGATAGATCTAGTATCCATTTATAAAAAAAAAGGGGAAAAAAAAAATGGATCGGCTAAGACTTTTTCATCTAGATTTCCTTGAGGTTGCATGGGTCCTTCCAATAGAGAGCTGTGACTCTTTTTTTCTTTTAACTTGCCTTGGTCCTTTAAAGAACAGCTATTGTTGAAATAAACCAAATGAAACAGAAGAGTTTGTTCCAAAGTAAATGTCTATGGAAATAATGTTAACCGCAGGAAAGATGCACAATCAAATAATCCCTCACTGTGTTTTTTCTATATAACCAAGTCCCAGGCTGATCTAATTTGTTTATTTATTTATGGAATTGATCTGGTAGTGTATAGATTATATTATTAATAGAATTTATTGTAGGAGATGAGCAGGTTGAGCTGGAAGGCAGAGTTAAACATGTCATTAGTTTGGAATCATTGCACAGCCACAAGAGATCCAAGTCCAGCCCTCCATGAATTCTGTAGCTCTTTATCTAGTACCAGTTTAATTTAGCTGGCCAGATTCTTGTACGTAGCTAGCAATAATGAACTCTTCTATGCTTTGAACTCAGCAAATACTCCTGGTTATTTGCACCTGACAATTTATAAGGTCATCAAATCACAAACACAAGACAGTCTCAAGGAAATGTTCCAATGCCTCATTTTTTTTACATGTATAAAAATAAATGTTTCCAATGTTTTTTGTTTGGCTATAAATACTAAGGTGTTTCATCTTTTTTTCAAGGAGAGTGATGTTGGAGCATTACCAGACACCTTATTAAGGTGAGAGAAAAATCTACCCATTTCACAATCCACCTTGTTTTTCTGCTGTTGGATTGTACAATCATCTCTCATTCTTTTCCCAGTGAGCTAATTTCATCTGAAGAAACTTTTGTCTCTGCCGCAGAGGGCATTAAAGAATCACAAGGTATGTTGAAGGTACAAGTACAGATGAGGTGAAACCTGGCTCAGAACCAGTAGATGTGAGAGGGACCTTGGAGTCTTAGTGGACAATCACTTAAACATGAGCCAGCAGTGTCCTGCAGCTGCCAAAAAGGCTAATATAGTCCTTGGTTGTATAAACAGAAGCATAGAATCAAAATCATTGCTTGCCTCCAGAAGTTGTGGGTGCTTCATTACTGGAGGTTTTTAAGGAAAGACTGGACTGAAATGGTATAGGATCTCTTGCTTGAAGGTCCTTTCCAGCTCTATTCTGATTGCCTGATAAAGAGGAGTGCTAAGTAGAGCAAAGAACATTTCAAATTTTTGTGGGTTTCTGCAGCAAACGACAATGACCCCAGAATGATAACTCATGATCAGTGATATTGTCAGAAAGAAATGCTGACTGTGATTGTTCAGTAAAAATACCTCTCTGATCTTCCAACATATTACAGTGTGAATCCAGAGCTGGCTTTTCCTGCACCAGTAAAGAGCTAAATATTTCTTTTTCCTAACTAGCATTTCATTTCCTTCACAACCAAAGAATTTGGGTAGTGAACGGAGAGAGAGCTCAGAAATATGGCTGAAAGCCATCAAGTTATGTCCGCTCAACAGAAGGCTGGTTTTTCATCTATTGGAACGTATGAAAATCTTTAAACACCCGAGGGATTTGAGCTGACAATTTTATTAGCATTTTTTCCCCTTATCTTCTGCCTTTATAGATACAGACTCTACACTACTGGAACCAGAGGGGAAAACACATCACTCTACTTTACCGTTGCAGGAAGCAACTGTTGCTTCAAAAGAGGAAGCTATAGAAGATGCCTCCAGCAACAAGACTGGTATTGTCATTACTCTTTTTTTCAGACACATGAAACTCTTGGCAAGCAGGAAGCTAGTAAAGCCACAAGCATTCCTTGGATTTGGATGAAGCCAAAGTGGGCTGGATTCATACCTTGCCCATGGCTTACAAGTCACAGGGACTGGCTTAACAGATCACGCTAAAGGCGACTGGACTTTCTTGGGTTCTTTTCCCCTGAAAACATTTCGCTTCCATCCAAGAAGCTTCTTCAGTTCTGACTGAATGGTGTGAAGCTGGAGGATTTATATACTTTGCAGTTATCTGGTTGTTAGCACTCTCTCTGAGAATTGGTCATTAGTTCTCTTTGAGAGCCATTGAGGCCACTTGGGTTTTGTCTGTATCTTCAGTGTCACCTGAAAATCAGAGTGCAAATGGGTGTGTTGAATTTTCAGGGGCTGTCGAAAGGATTGGATGACCACAAAGTATATAAATCCTTCCATTCCCCACCATTCATGCAGAACTGAAGAAGCTTCTTGAATGAGAAGCGAAATGTTTTCAAGGAAAAAAGCAAGGAAGTCCAGTTGCCTTTTGGGAAAAGCACCTTTGGGACAACCATGGCCTGAATGATTGAGAACCTCCATAAATAGATCTGTTAAGAGTTTGCAGCAAAATTCAAATCCAGAAAACACACAGATGTCTGACTTAGCAGGATTCGTTAACTTCCTTTTATATAAAATTTAAATGTACAATACCAATAGTTTCTTCCAAGGTGGAAAGGTTACAAGCAAACACAAACAGAAGCAGACATGTTTACAGCTCCAGTTCAGAGCAGAACTCCAGTTTCAGCAAGCAAGCAAGTTAGTTTCTCTTTCACTTTTCAGCAAAGTACACAGAGCCAATCCACACCCTGGCTGTCAGCTCCCATTGGCTGGTCTGTTGCCATGCTTGCTTTGTTAACCATGTCTCTGCCAGTTAATGAATATATTCTGACAAGATCACATTAAACAAACATCTCAAGAAGGTTTCATGCAGCGTGTAAAACCAGCCTTGCCTTTAACTTGGACAGGATAATCATTGTATGACTGTATCTCTTATTTTTTTCCCTAACTCTAACCTACACCGAACAAGGGATTCTATCTTACGGCCTAAATTGTCCCTTCATTTCTTTGATCCTCAGTTATTATTTTATTTTTGACACTGCCATCCTCTTAAGTACATATGGAAATTCTCGATCATCCAGGTCAAAGGTGCTTTTTTTCAAAAGGCAACTGACTTCTTTGGGTTTTTCTTTTTCCTTTAAAAATGTTTCATTCCCAAAAAGAGCTTTGGTGGCTCAGGCTGTTAAATGCCTGCTCTTAAGATCCAGCTGTCTACAATTACTGTAGGCTCGAATCCCACCAGGCTCAAGGTTGACTCAGCCTTCCATCCTCTCGGGGTAGGTAAATTGAGGACCCAAGATTGTTGGGGGCAATAAGCTGACTTTGTAAAAATGCCGCTTAGTAATAAGCAGGCATATACAATGGAATGAAGGCTATTGCTGAGCGCATTGGGTTGTGCTCCAAAAATTGTAAGCCGCCCTGAGTCTTCGGAGAAGGGCGGCATATAAATGTAATTAAAAAAAAAAATGAAACTTCTTGGATGAGAAGCGAAATGTTTTCAAAGAAAAACACCCAGAAAGTCCAGTTGCCTTTTGGGAAAAGCACCTTTGGGACATCCTCTTATATAATCCCCCCACCCCCCCAAAGTGGTAGTCTTTGAAGGCCCCAAAGGAGTTTGTAATAAGACAGACAAAACAGTCTGGTCTGGTTGAATGGGTCTGATCTGAGCTTTCTGGGAGGTTTTGGGGTTTTTTTTGAAGTTTGCCACTCATGCAAATGAGCCCTAGGAGAGCATCCACAAAAGACAACCAGGTCAATGCTTGTGGCTCCTCTTCTTTGGCAGGTGACTCATCTTCATGCCAGGATCTGTCAAGCAGCCTCGTGTGCCAAAAGAACCAGAATAAGTAAGTATCTGGTTTCAGAAATACACTTGAGTTATAGGGGAAAAAAGTCAAAATGGCGACTTACAACAATGTGCCCAATTTTTAGCCTGTTTTTTTTTTCTGGAGTATTGTTCTAGTTGCCACCTTGATACATCTTATGCATGCCCCTGTTCAGTTTCAATGAATGCAGAGAACATCAAACTTGCCCCAACTTCTTGTCCCTCTGGTAGAGCAAGCCTCTCTTTTGTCTGGAATATTTGGGGAAATATAGATAGTCCTTGACTTACGACCCCAATTGAGCCCAGCGTTTATGTTGCTAAGCGAGTTAACTGAGTTTACCCCCATTTTATGACCTTTCTTGCCACAATTGTTAAGCAAACCACTGCAGTTGTTAAGTTAGTGTAACCATCCGGTGCTGGGGAAACTAGGAGATTCAGGCAGTTCAAATGGGTATAAAGATTTATTGGAAGCTTAAGCTGTCTACAAGAATCTGAGCTACTAACAGTCAAGGGGAAATCGTGGGAGTTAAGGTGGGCTAGACTTAGATCTCTTGTGGGCACTCAAGGTCTCGTGACTGAGGGTTTGAGACCTGAGTGCCATGTGATGGGTGAGTTCCCGTTCTCACCCCAGCTCCTGACAACGCCGCAGTTTGAAAGCATGCAAATGCGAGTAGATAAATAGATACCACTACGGAGGGAAGGTCACAGTGCTCCATGATGTCATGCTGGCTGCATGACCATGGAAATGTCTTCGGATGCACTGGCCTCAATGGTCTTGAAATGGAGATGAGCACCGCCCCCTAGGGTCAGCAATTAAGGGAATAAAATCCACAGGGACTCCTTTTTTAAATATTACTCTAAAACTCCATATTCTGTGCTTTGGTTGATGTGCCATTCTGGGTCAGTTCAACTAAAACGTCAGCAGTTTGTCCTCTGCCTGATGGCATAAGGATTGGTCTGCAGATGTTCCCTTAGAGTAGACCTTGTTCCATCTTGTGAGGTCCCCAACCCACTTGAGATGTGTTGGTGCTGGGACTCCACACCTTTGGGCCAGGATGGTTCTTAAATTAGGAACTTGAAGTTTATCTATGAAGGCCTTAGAAAATGATATTTCAGTTCTGTGTCTCTAGTAATATAATTTCTTTTGTTCTTCTCATTTCAGTGGCTCTCCCAATGAGAAAGAAGTAGAGGTAAGCATAGGCATGCTTGTTGCTTTTTCTATCTCCTCTTGGTATGTCTTCCTACTTTTTATCTGAGTTTCCAGGAGAGGGGGAGGAGGAACAGGATTTTGGGTGTGAAGAGTGCATGCTTTTAGTCTGAGCATCTGCCACTATTTCCTAAGACCAAGGTGGCAGGTTAGGACCTGGTTAACTGGAGACAGGATGTTAATTTGAGCTTCCTTGCTCCATCTGCCTAAATCCTATGTCAGTATGATACTTTCTCAATTTGAGGTAGGTTTGGACCATTGGAATTCATGATCTAACAAACAGGAATAGGTTAGGAAACCCTCAGTGTTGAATTAACTGGCAGGATTAGTGTTTAACTGAATGTAAATAAGTGAAACGAATAGTTACTTTGGGCACTAGTGCCATCTATTGCTTATTAAACTTAACCATGTGCAAAATGATTTTGAGCATAAAACTGCTTTTCGGAGTGCAACATAGCCACTGTAAGTATGAAAAGAGCCTCCCAGTTGTTGAATATGTGTTGTATTCCAAATGCCTCTGTTTCAAGAGCAGAACAGCATTCAAAAGTCAAAAAGTTTGGAGTGCGCTTGAAACAGCTGGTTTCGCACTCCGAATGATGGTTTTACATTATATGTGGATTATTTCAGTATCAAAGTGGTTTGAATCGAAACATTTGGCATGTCCTGCATTGCCACCCATATATAGAATAACAGAGTTGGAAGGGATCTTGTAGATCATCTAATCCAACCCCCTGCTCAAGCAGAAGGCCCTATACCATTTCAGACAAGTGGCGGTCCAGTCTTTTCTTAAAAACCTCCAGTGATGGAGCACCCACCACTTCTGAAGGTTGGTTGATTGTCCTCACTGCCAGAAAGTTTCTCCTTTTTTCTAGGCCCAAGATCATCCAGAGTTCAACTTAATATTCCTTCCTGCTGGAAGCAATAACAGATTTTATTTTACTTTTATTTTTGCCTGGAGAGAGATTAACCAGCTGGTAATCTGCCTAGTAAGGATGTTTGCTCCTCTTCTGTTTTCCAGGCAGAATTTCTGCGTCTGTCTCTTGGATTCAAATGTGACCTCTTTACTTTAGAGAAGAGAGTCAGGCTTGAAGAACGATCTCGGGATCTCGCGGAAGGGAGCCTGAGGAAAGAAATTATTGGCGCCTTGAAACTACTTGATGTAAGAAGGAGGGAGATGGGTTCTGTTATATACATTTATTGCTTCAGAGGGTGAAGGCAGACCTAACTTCTAGATCAGTCTTTCTCAGCTCTGGCCATTCTTAAAGTGGGAGAGTAACAGACAGCAGCAAATGTCTTGTATCTACCGTATTTGCCTGAAAATAAGACCTAATCAGAAAATAAGACCAAGCATGATTTTTAGAATGCTCGTAATATAGACCCTATCCACAAAATAAGCCCCAGTTAAGATTGTCGGCCAGATGGATGCATTTAATATTGTATTTCCTTGAAAATAAGACCTAACTGGAAAATTAGCCCTAATACGTCTTTTGGAGCAAAAATTAATATGAGACCTGGTCTTATTTTTGGGGAAACACAGTAAGTCTGAAGCAGAAGGACCCAAAAGGAAGCTGATTCTCCCAAGGAGACCAGGATAGTATGAGCTAGTGGGGGACAATGGTGAAGGTCTTGGACCAAGAGAAGGAAAACTCAGTCTCTACTATCTAGAAGCTCCCTAGAGACATTGGGCTTGTCTCTCAGCCCAAGAACCACTGTGGTGGTAATTATGAAAGTGTTGGACTAGTACTAAGGAGATCCAAGTACTAGTCCATCTTCAGCCCCATAAGCTGTGAGTCAGTCTGTTCTCTCAGCCCAACCTGGCTTACCGAATGGTGATAAAATGAAAAGAGATCCCTCCCTTGAGTTCCTGGGAAGAGGTAGGATAGACATTCATTAAACAATAGCAATTTAGACGGCTTTGGAGACATGGTTATGCAAATCTCACAGACAAAGATATTTTCTGTACTGTATATGGGTTGGCTTATTGATATGCGTGGCAGTTACAATCCTGTTGAAAACAAAGGGTTCACAAAATCATTTTTGGAGCTAAATGTTTGGCAGAAAATTGTCCCATTCGTTGTTTCTTCGTTGGTGCAGAGTACAATGCACATCCTTCATGCACCTCCTGGATGTTCTTTGTTCAGTCTTTAGCCTCTCTAAGTGAAGATAACCAGGTGCAGGAGATAGTTAAGAAGCTGCAGAAGAGCCTGGACCTGCTGAATCAGCATGCCACCAGAATCGCCAGCAAAGCAGAAATGCTGGGAGCTGTACACCAGGTAGGTTACCCGATCCAAAATTGCAAAGAATCAAAAGGTCGTCTCCAAGCTGAGTTTGATTCCTGGTGACTTCATGGACCCACCTGCTGTCTTTTTCCAGTAACCACGTGTGGAGAAGGCAAGGGTTAACACACAAGCCAATCTACATTCCTGGGATTTCCTTGTCTCCTTTACAATGATAAATCAGGCCTCACTTAGCTAGTCGACATCTGGCATACTTGGTTAGATTTTATTTATTTATTTATTTATTTATTTTGTCAAGCACGTATTAGATAACAGGTATAAGTATAAACATGATCATGAATACATGAAAGATTTTGCCACCTGGCTGGGTTTTATAGGTGTGGCATTCTTTCAAATAACCATGCCGGGGGAAAAAAATTATGCAGAATTGGATATTCCTTACCCTTGGTTGAGTTGGCGGGAGGTGGAAGTCTGGACTGCTAGGATCAAATGAAAAGCTCTCTGAAAGTAAATTCTAGAATAGTGTTTCCCACGCTTGGCAATTTTAAGATGGGTGGACTTTAGCTCCCAGAATCCCCAGTCAGCATGGATGACTGTGGAATTCTGGGAGTTGAAGTCCATCCACTTTAAAGTTGCCAGAAACAATATTCTGGAAAAATCCTAAGCAAATTCTGTTTGTAAATGATGGTGGAATTTGAAAAGCTTGTGGAGCAAGGCAGCAGAGAAGTTAAGTCAGCCAGAAAGAAATATGAACCAACAAGATACGGAAAAGGAGAAACAAACTTAAGGATTTAATATTCTTGAGTCTCTGGTGGGAAAAAAAGTTGAATCCTCATTGATTCAAAAGAGCAAGTTGAATCTCTGCAAGTTTGAATAAATCTGCAAAGGTATTTGTGATGCAACCTCTGGGGCTGGTATTACATCACACAATCCGTAAAAGCATTTATTGCCTTTATTGTTCTCTGTATTAGGTTGATGATAGTCTTAATCCTGATTTAACTAGGGCAATCCAAGCATCATTGTTAGATATCACAGAAGTATAGTAGAGCTATTTTTAAAGAATTTTAGATACTGGACTTTTTAGCTTTTTATCTTACCCAAATGCTCTTCAACCTAAATGTTCTAGGTAACATGTTGCCTGAAGAATCATTCTGGCCTCTCAAAATCTTATTTTTTTTCCTGCAGTTTGAAAGGATGAGCTGCTTATTTGTAATATCTGTTCCTCCAAGACAATATTCAAGACAATGTGTCTCAAGTAGAGGTGCTCCTTTAGCATTGGTGCAGCCTTCACTCTTGGTGTGTAGAAAAGTTGGTACATACAATATGTGGAATTTGCTAGTCTTTCATTGAGACACCCCACCCCACCCCCCGTTCCTTGACCGAGCGAAACAGGGCGTCCTTCATTCTTACTCATCCACAAGGAACAAGAATTCTTTAGCAAGTGGTTGGCACTAAATTCCTGCTTCTACATACCTTGCCACCATACTCTTTTCCTTAAAAGTTATGTGGTATCCTTGTCCAACCTGATAACATTGACCCATCCTCCCCACCATCAGTGTGGTTACAGAATCCAGTAGATCCATAGTCCCCAACCTTTGTGGCTTGGCAGCCCAGCTGGGTGTGTGTGTGTGGAGATGGGAACTGCAAGTGACAGGCCAGCATGCATGTATGCAAGTGCCCACAGGCCCTCCACTCACATAAGCTAACCTGTGCATGTGCACTCTGGCTAGCCACTCATGCAGCCCAGTTCTGAATAGGCTACAGCCTATATGGGCCAAAGCCCGGGCATTGGAGACCCCTGCAACAGACCATCATAAATTACAACTAGCTGCCAGGTGTGTTGTTAGAGTCCAATACTTGTTGACTTTGTTTCCACTCCTGTGTTCGACCAAGGCTTCCTGAGACCATAATTAAGCACACGCTCACTCCAAACAACTCTTGTTTTATTTCAACACTGGGAATTATGTGCATTCCCAGCCCGTAATGAGTCCCAAACAGTCTCTCGAGATAAGCACCCACCTCATCTCCTTTGAATTGTTGCTAACAGCTAAAGTGTCAAAATAGCTGTAAAAAACCAACCAAAGTACAAAGTTCACACAGAGCTTCAAGGATTAATCCGAACAGAGTGAACGACTTTGCTTCCTGCAAAAGTTTCTCTACCTTTGCACCTACCTTATACCTTAGGGGAGGGGCCATCACCTCCAAGCCTTACTCCCGACTTGCCCCTTTTGTCTCAGTTGCTCTTGCCTTCTAGCAGCTCTGTGCCCATGTGCACTGGGAACAGGCTGCCCTTGTTCCTCTGCCTCTCTGCTGCCAGACTCCAGAGGCTCCAGAGGCAACACTCCACTCCCAGATGGTCTTGGCCCCATTTCTGCATCGGACGCAGGACCCTCATCCAAGTCCTCTCCAGAGTCCCGGACTGGTCCCCGTTCTTTCCCACTGTCCAGTTCCACTGCCGGCTGCACAGGCTGCCGGGGAACCACAACATCCTGGATCCTTGGAAGTTGCTTCTTTCTACAGATAGTCCTCGGCTTACAACAGTTCACTTAGTGACTGTTTGGCACTGAAAAAGTGACTTGTGACCATTTTTCACGCGATTTACATTCGGATGTGATTCACTGATTCACATTTATGACCGTTTCAGTGCCCCGGGGTCCTGTCTGTGATCCACCTTTTGTGACCTTCTGATGGGCAAGGTTGATGGGGAAGCCAGATTCACTTAACAACAGGGTTGCTTAACTAACAACTGCGGTGGTTCACTTAACAAATGTGGCAAGAACAGTCGGCAAATGGGACCAACTCCCTTAACAAATGTCTCACTGAGCAACATAAATTTTGGGCTCAGTTGTAGTCGTGACTTGAGGGTGACCTGTCATTTTCTGTGGTCATCCCTAAATTAGCCAATTCCTGCATGGCCACCCCAAAATTAGCCCATTTGACTTATACAACCTTTTTCTGGAGTCCTGGCTGAGTTTGAACAATAACCAGAGTACTTGGGGATGGCTTTGGTACCCAGCCTTTGAATTCTTTCGCTCAAAAGAAGATGGGTCGCTTGATGTGGTATCAGGCTTATATAAGCCCACTTCCCCTGCCCTCCCTCCAATGAAACAGTCGACGAAGACACCACCAGTTGCCTTCTGTCTTTCCCTGCCTTTTCTTCCGTAGGAAAGCCGGGTCAGTAAGGCAGTAGAAGTGATGATTCAGCACGTGGAAAACTTAAAGCGTACATACGCAAGAGAGCACGCAGAACTGGAAGAGCTGAAGGAGCTATTACTCCAGAATGAGAAGTCCTTCAGCTCTCTGGGGGACCGAGGTAACAGCCAAGGTGATGTGGACTGAGATGGTGGCTGCATCATCTTCCCTGCCTTTTTCTCCAGGGCAAGATTGGTGATCTAAATCAGGGGCCTCCAAACTTAGCAACTTTAAGACTTGTGGACTTCAACTCCCAGAGTTCCCTAGCCAGCTGGGCTGGGGAACTCTGGGAGTTGAAGTCCACAAGTCCTAAAGTTGCTAAGTTTGAAGGCTCCTGGTCTAAATAATCAGGTGCTGAGTAGGATGGCTATGTGTGGAAGTCCATGAATGCCATGTGTCTGGCCTAGGCTCAAATCAGGTAATAGCAATAGCACTTAGACTTATATACCACTTCACAGTGCTTTATAGCCCTCTCTAAGGGGTTTACAGAGTCAGCCTATCGCCCCCAACAATCTGGGTCCTCATTTTACCCACCTCAGAAGGATGGAAGGCTGAGTCAACCTTGAGCCTGGTGAGATTTGAACTGCCAAATTGCAGGTAGGCAGCAGTCAGCAGAAGTAGCCTGCAGTACTGCACTCTAACCACTGTGCCACCACGGCTCAGTGCTGCCTCCTTCTGCTATTCCCATTATTATGTGATCATCCCAGACCTTTTCTATGAAACACAGCCCCATCCATCAACCCAACTAGGTTGATTTTGATAGGGGCTAAGGGAAAGAGCTTATAGTGCTTCCTAACACAGGATATATTTTTCTGATTTGTAATTCCAGAGCTGTCTGCAGGGGAGGGTCAAGATAGAAACAATCATGTAATCAAAACCCCACCCCTTTTAATGCAAATTGTCTATAAAAGGGGGTAAGGTCACAGTCTGTAGCCATCTTCTTGACCTTCCCTTTGCAAACATCTTGGTCCTACTTCCTCCTTACCTGGCAGGTTTGTCTGTTCATGGGGACCTTCTTGGCAGAATTGGTGTTGTATGACCACGGAGATTCTCAATCATGCAGGTCATGGTTGTCCCAAAGGTGCTTTTTTCAAAAGGCAACTGGACTTGCTTTGATTTTCCTTGAATACGTTTCTCTTTTCATCCAAGAAGCTTCTTCCGTTCTGACTGGATTGTGGAAGATGGAAGGGCTTATATTCTTTTTTTTTAAATTGATTTTCTATTAAATACATTTCTTGGTGCTTAATAAACACTGTGGGTATTTAATTGGCTTAACAATACAAATTACATTCTTAGTCTCCACCCCTTTTTTCCAACCACCGGTAAAATAAATTCCATGTTTGATAATATTCTGCGTCCCCTTTCCGCTTAATTTTCAATTATCAATCTGCCTATTTCTGCAATCTAGTATCTTCTTGACTATGTCTTCACCTCATGGTATATCTTCATTTCTCCAATATTGTGCGAAAGTAATTCTCTCTGCTATTAAAACACAGCAGGATTTATATTCCTTGCAGTCATCAGGTCATTAGCACTCTTTCTGAGAGTCATTGAGGCCACTTGGAGGTTTATTCGTGCTAACGACCAGATGACTGCAAGGAATATAAACCCATTCATTCTCCACCCTTCAGTCACAACTGAAGAAGCTTCTTGAATGAGAGGCAAAATGTCTTCAAGGAAAAACAAGAGTCCAGTTGTTGGGGCAGATGTCATGGTGGGGAAGATTTGTGGCTGATCTTCAAAACTCTTGGTCTTCACTCGCCATGCCAGATAGGGACACCCAAGGAAAGGCAAACAAATGGGCATGAGCTCAGCAATAGAAGAAGTGATCCCACTCTGGACATCTGCAAAACAATTAACTCCCCCAAATCCAGACTAAGCTACAGAAATCACTGACCTACAACTCCCTCTTCTAGTTTTGTTGAAGTTCCTTGCTTCCCTGATTAATGTATATTCTTCCACTTCTCTTGCACTTTCAGATGACTCTTCAATTAAAAAACTCTCAGGTTCTATCAAGGTACACATGTTACAAGCATTTTGCTTCATGCACATTCTTCTGCGCTCTGCCCTGCCTTCGTAATCAGATTGTGATGCTTTTTTCCCCTTGCAGTTTCTTCTGTTCCTCCCTTTTGCAGCCTTGCAAAATGCATAAACTGAGTCCTGAAATTTCCACTTATGTCCCTGAAAATTGGCAGCGTTTTCTTGCAAAATACCTTGAACTTGTACTATTTTGTGGTCAGTTCTTTTCAATTCAATCTCTCTCTCTTTTTTTGTTTGTTTGTTGTTTGTTTGTTTGTTTCGGTTTGCTACTCTTAATGCTAAAAGAATTCTGTATTTGTGGTCTTTCAAGATTTTAGTTCACAAGAAGGGTGATAGTAGGTATTGTAACTGCAATTAATATGTGGTCAAAACTCAAGAACAGTGTCCATGGTTTTCAGGGAATCACAGAATCAAATTCCCAGCTTGGAGAGTTTGATATTTCATTTTCTGCATAACTGACTGAAGTAAACTGACGAATATAAAACGGTACATAAATAGTTCGTGCAGATTAAAATGTCTTTATGACATTTCATTCCGGTTCCAAACAAAAAGTATTTCCAAATTCAGATGGGTATGTACAAAACACATGTAATATGCTCATTGGTTATCAAATCCCACATTGCTGGTAAATCAAACAAAGCAGCCAGCTGGATTTCAGAAAGGTATCTTAAATGTTCATCTTAAAACATGAAAAAGTTGCATTTCCATGTTTATCATGAATTACCTAAGCTGCTTTGAAATACAATTTCTTTGCACACTCCCTCATCCGGAAGGATGGGATAATAATTGGAGCGTGTATTTGTGCTCCAGATTTGAATTCATATTTCTGGTGAACCTTTAGATGCAATGAGAATCATGAATGAAGGCAAATATATGTGTCCTGGGATAATGTTGCAGGATCCATTGGGACTGAAGATTTAGTCTTCTGAACTTTTGGACTTGTGCTGGAGCCCATCCTTAGAGAACTTCTCTCTAGCAGTGTGTGTGTTTTGGGCTATTTTGTGTGTGGCATTTATATACAATACAGTCTTTATTGATTAGCCCGTGGGCCATATCAAAGTGCAAAGTTCCAGCAATAAATTGTTGTTAAAATTTGATAAAAACAATTCAAAATGGAATTGAGTAAAATACAGTTTAAAATGGAATTGGATAAAATACAATTTAAGATGGAATCAGAATAAAATACAATTTAGATAAAATAATAATAAAATACAATCTAAAATGAAGTTGTAATAATGTAAAATAATTTAAGATATAGATAAAATATGACAGCATCATACTTCAGAGTCGCCCCTACAATCCACCCCAATCGGTCCCACATATGCAGATCTCAACTGGATCATTTTGTTTAAGTACTGTGCTACGTTAAATGTTATTTTCAAGTTCTGGCCGGACATAAGGTAAGTTATTTTGATATGGGGATCCCAATGGGTCATTCATCTGGTATATAGACCAAGATACCTGGTGTGGCATTTATATGGTGTCTGGTTGTGTGTGGCTTTTTAGTTGTTGATTGGCCATCAATGCCCCAATCAACAACCAAAAAGCCACACACAACCAGGCACCATATAAATGCCACACACACACAGAATAGCCCAAAGCACACACACTGCTAGAGAGAAACTCTGTGAGGATGGGCTCCAGCATGAGTCCAAATACTTAGAAGAGTAAATTTTGGGACCTTGTGTCCGACCCAGATTGGATCCTACAATTGAGAATGATCCACTTCCACTGTTTCACTAAGATCAGAACTAAATTTGGTGATTTTGGGAAAGGAGGGAAGATGCGCTAAATAACCTGACTTGTAGGACTTTGAAAAAAACTGTATATTAATTAAGCAGGAAATTCTAGTTGGTCGTAAGAATTTTTTTTAAAAATCAAGTGTCTGTGCATTGCTTTAGCCTTTTATCTGTGCTATTTATTCATTTGCCAACTAATTCATAGCCTAAATCTCTCTCTCCAAAATCGTTCTTAACTTAAATGTGGACAAAATTACAGCTTGAATTACCAATATTGACCCTGCGAGTCAAATTACAAATGCCGCTCATAATTGAGTTTCTGCAGCAATTAAGATGACCTCATATGTCATATCAACTGGTGGATTTTTAAAAAACAAACAAACCTTGAAATAATGAATATATGGTAGTCCGAACCATATATTTATTTGGAGACTGTTAAATATTTGTAACGTTGTTTTGATCATCGGTTTTTGTCGATGGAAAAATGCAGATCACATTTTATTAAATAGTTGCTGAGGAACTTGGGTGGGAAATGTAATCCTTTACCTAGCTAAAATCAACCCCTGTTGTAAATTATGGGATCTAAGCAAACATTTGAAGCAACCTACTACAATAGTTAAAGGGAACAGTGTTTTAGTGTTCCCTTTAAATATTGTAGTAGGTTGCTTCAAATGTTTGCTTAGATCCCATAATTTACAACAGGGGTCTTCAACCCCTGGGCTGTGAACCAGTTTCGATTCGTGGCCTGTTAGGATCTGGGCTGCACAAGCGAACTTTATCAACGCATGCACAGGATCTAGGTAGTGTGCCAAACCACAATCATCACCACCCTCATCCAAGGAAAAATCATTTTCCATGGAACCAGTCCCTGGTGCCTCAAAGGTTTATATGGCCCAGATGAGTGAAGTTCCTGTGCAGAAAAAAGCCACTTCTATCTCTTTTATTTGTACTGTTGATAAAAATAAGAGAGGCTGGATAGAGAAAGTGAAGTTGGGCCCTGGATTTGAGCCTTATAGAGTTTTTACAATATATTCTGTTCAGTGATGAGTACCCATTTGCAAAACCAGCAGTGGAACTCCATGCAACTTCTTAAATCGGTTTAGAGCAGTGATTTTCAACCTTGACCATTTTAGGATAGGTAGGCTGCAACTCCCAGAATTGCCCAGCCAGCCAGAATAACAAGAGTTGGAAGGGACCTCGGAGGTCTTCTAGTCCAGCCCCCTGCCTAGGCAGGAAACCCGACACCACTTCAGACAAATGGTTATCCAACATCTTCTTAAAAACTTCCAGTGTTGCAGCATTCACAACTTCTGGAGGCAAGTTGTTCCACTGATTAATTGTTCTAACTGTCAGGAAATTCTTCCTTAGTTCTAGGTTGCTTCTCTCCTTGATGAGTTTCCATCGGTTGCTTCTTGTCCTGCCTTCAGGCACTTTGGAGAATAGCTTGACTCCCTCTTCTTTGGGGCAGCCCCTTAGATATTGAAACACTGCTATCATATTCACCCCCTAGGTTAAAAAACACTGGTTTAGAAGTTCTGCTTCATTCACACAAGTTCCACCTTTGCCCAACCGCAGGAGCATTTGCAGGATGTGCAATACCTAACTGATCCAATAGTATTTCTTGTTTTGTGTAGCTTTCATCACTACGCAGAGTTAGCACTGCACCCTTGCCTAGGAGCAGTAATGGAAATGCAGTCGCTTTTTTGCAACTGGTATGTAGGTGTTTTCCAGTACTGACCGTTCCTTAACTTTAAAAGAGTTAGCTGCATTTTAGATGGTGACTTCTCCCCTTTTCCTGTGTTCCTGCAAAGGCTCAGATGAACGAAATGGATGGGAACAACTGGATTGAAAAATTCAACAGGCGCTCAAGTTGGTACGTACAGCATTGTGTATTTGTGTACACGTGCGGGGGTGGGATTCAAAGTTCTTAACAACCGGTTCTGTATGCGTGGCCTAATTTGTGGGTGTGGTTTGGTGGTCATGTGACTGGGTGGGCATGGCTTGCTGACTGGGCATGGCTTGGTCACGTGACTGATTGGTTTGGTTTGTATGTAAATATTGTAAATATGTAAATTTTGAATTTTTTATTAAAGAAAGAACAACTTTTACCCAAAATCAGGCAGACAGGCAGATTGTTTGCAGAATCACAGGTTCACTCACCGATTTACCTTTCTGCAATCTGCTGCCTGAGTCTGTCACATAAAATGTGCTTGCAAGCAAACTCATAAAATTTGCTAGCAAGCAAACTCACAAAATTAACTCACAACACACCATGTATGTAAATATTGATTTTTTTAAAAAAAAAGAGCAACTTTTACCCAAAATCAGGCAAAGCAGGCAAGCAGATTGAGTTGCTTGCAGAATCACAGAGTCACTCATCGATCTACCTTTCTGCAATCTGCTGCCTGAGTCTGCACTGAAAAATAGAAGCTTCAGTCCTAAGGAAGGTTCAGCTCTGCTCTCAGGCTACTTCTCCCCCCCTGAATACCACCCCTGACTGGGCCTCAGGGAAAAAGCGAAGCAGTACAACAGATATTTAGATTAGCTAGAAAGCAAGAAATCCAAGTATTTCCTGCTTTCTAGCTAATCTAAATCGCACAGGTTCAGTTTTACATTTGTTTAGGGTCCAGTTAATGTGAGGTAGATTGAAGTCACCAAGAAAGATAAAAGCGTGTGGGCAGGATGTTGCCCATGTTAGTAGTGAATTTAGCTTGTTTACATGTTTGATGTCATAATCAGGGGCTCTGTAACATAGTTAGAATAGAAATGTGATATTTAAGGACAGTTCACAGACAATGGTCTCAGGAAGAGCAAGCTCCTGGGTAACTTGGATGTTCTTTAGATGTAAGGATTTTTTATAGAAGATAGCAACACCACCTTCTCTACGGATTTCACGATCTGATCAGTAAACATTATAGTCTCTTACTGTGGTAGTGGAGTCAGTAGAGATGCATTGAGCCATGTTTCACAGACAAATATGATGTCGAATTTAGCCATATTTAGTAATAGGAGAATTCAGGTATTTTATTCACAAGGCTTCTTGCATTGAGTAGTTTGCATTTAAGGCCAGTTGTAGTTGGAATTGAGGTAGTTAGGGGCGTGTGTGCCTAGTTTTGAGTGATGGTAGGTTGGATGAGGTAGGGTTGGATGTGGAGTTGTGGGTTGTGTGACTTACTTTTGATACAATCAGCGTGGTAGTCAATGCACAGGTCCTTCTCTGCATTGTCTAGACGTCTTTTGAGTTCATTGCGGAGTTCACGGGAGCGGATTCTTTGCAGTATGGATAAGTCTGGTCTTGAGCGAAGTTTTTTGTGGTTGGGATTGGTTTTTGCAATGGCGTTTATTGTATGAATGAATGTGTGTTTGCTGGACTCATTTTTGCATACAACTCTACAAAATTTTGGGGCCACTGAGCCATCATTGTATTTGAACTCAGGGCCATCTCTGGTTATTTCAATGATATCTTCAGGAGAGATGTTTGTTGTATTTGAGTTGCTTATAATATTGCGAACTTGTCGTCTGATTCGTTGGCGTCTTCAAGACCAAATAAGATGGCATTTGGACGTTTCTGATCACGTTCCATGGTGTCTCCAATGAGTAAGGGGATATCATTTGTGGAATTACTTGATGGGATAGTAATTATTTGTGGTTGTGGTTTGGTGGTTATTTTTGGTTGTAGTTGTGATTGTAGTTGAGGTAGTAGTTGTGGTAGTTGTTGTTTGTTTGTTTGTTTGTTTGTTTATTTATTTATTTATTTATTCGACTTATATGCTGCCCCCTCTCCAAAGGACTCGGGGCGGCTTACAATTAAAGACAACAATAAATAAATTCATTTAAAAAGTATTAAACAATTAAGCCGAATTAAAGTTTTAAAACCCCTAATTAAAAGACCCCAACCCAAGAGAATCAGCACAGCCCAGATTGTAAGAAGAGCCAGGTTTTCAAATCATGGCAGAAGGTGCGAAGATCGGGGGCCAAACGGAGATCTAGCGGAAGGAGATTCCACAGAGTGGGAGCCGCCACAGAGTAGGCCCTCTCCCGGGTCGCCGCCAAGCGACACTGTGTCGCAGAAGGCACCCCGAGGAGACCCCGCCTGTGCGCCCGTACAGGGCGGTTAGCATTTGATGTTGGGAGGAGCCGTTCCCGTAAATAGCCTGGACCCATGCCCTGTTGGACTTTGAATGTTAGCACCAAAACCTTGAATCTCACCCGGAGGGCAACCGGAAGCCAATGCAGGCTGCGCAGGAGGGGTGTTGAGTTGGGATTTGATTTTGAGCTGATAGGTAGTCGCTTATCAGTGCCGTATTTTTTTTTCAAGAGAAGTTAGGCTTTCTTGTATAATTGTTTCAAAAGGTGTTGCTAAGCGTTTTTCTATTGAGTGCATGAGTGAGTCTATGCTATCAACTCTGTCAAGCAGGGTACTTGGTTTGTTTAGCTTAGGAAAACATGATAGACATAGACAAAGGAATGTGTTGTGGCCCCCTCGTGAGCCTGTGCTTGCAGAGGAAGAGGACCTGGATGATGAAGAAGAAGAAGAGGAACGGGCAATGCCTTCCTCACCAGGGCCTTCCTCACCAGGATCTTCCTCCCTGGCAAGGTCTCAGGTTTCCTCGGAAAGCCAAGAGGAACTGCCTGAGAGACGTGTATCAGTACGGCCACGGCGAGAGAGAGAGGAGGAGGGTTCCTGGCTTGATCCCAGGCAACGTCGGAGGGAGAAACGTCAGCAGCAACGTAGGGGGAGTGGGAGGGCCAGAGATTGAGCTGGACCACACCCCACCAGGTATAAAAGTGGGTGTGTCTACGTTGCAAACTCTGTATGTGACAAAGTGAAAAAATGAAGCCAAGGATTCCGTCTGTGTGCTTGATTTAGTTTTTGGACTCTGAAAATAAAGCAAGTCTTCTGTGAGTACTACATTCCTTGTTGGCTTTGAATTTGGCAGTGAGAGCCTGGGTGACTGCCAACACTCTTGTCGGGAGAGATAACTGGGATTTTGGAGACAGGCCAGCGTGACTCTCTGTGTTAACGTTCCTTACCTTCTGGGGAAGGGAAGGTGAGACAGAACAGGAATGTATATATATTTCTTTGTAATCATCCATAATCAGTCTCTAATTTGTCCCTAAACAGTTCTGCAGAATATTGAATAGTTGGGACCATCTCAGGCTGAAAAATTTAAACGCTTGTGCGTGGAACTTTTACATCTGTACATGTATCAGTAAATGTATGCCTCCTCCCCTCTTTGCACTCCCCCTCTCTTCACATCCTTCTCTCCTCCCCTTTCCTTCCCCTTTCTCTCCTTCTTCCCTCCCACTTTCTCTCTCCCCTCCTTCTCTTTTCACTCCATTTCTTTCCCCTCCCCTCCCCTCTCTCCCTCCTCTTCTCTCCTTATCCTTCCCTCTCCTTCCCTTCCCTCACCTTCCTCTCCTCATCCCCCTCCACTTCCTCTCCTCTCTCCTCCCCTCTTCTTTCCTCCCTACCCCTCCCTTCCTCCCTTCTTCCTTCTCT
The DNA here is from genome assembly GCA_009733165.1 of Naja naja. Lineage (NCBI taxonomy): Eukaryota > Metazoa > Chordata > Lepidosauria > Squamata > Elapidae > Naja > Naja naja. Next base: position 45,134,069 of record CM019154.1, read on the forward strand.
CATTCGCTCTCTTTCTCTTTTTTTCTCTTTTTCTTCCTTTCTCCCTCTTTCCTGTATTTTTCTTGGAGGGGGGATATGTAATGAAAAAAGCAGCCGAAATGTCTTTTTAAAGAAAGCCTGTTTGATTCTCCTGTCCTTAGGAGTCTAAAGGGAACCAAACAAGGAGAAAAACGGCCCTCGCTGCAGCGCTTCATTAGCTCAACTTCCTGGACAGAATCTGAGGAAGAGCAACTTGAATTAGAGTGAGTCTCATTTGTCCTCCAGGTGCCCCAAAGATGGGAACTTCTTCCCTAGAAGCCACTAATTTCTCTAAGCACCGAAGGAAGATTTGTTCTATGTGTTTGAAGAAAGAAGCAGGTGAATTGTGACTCTGTTGACAACATGGCAGTGTACAGCTGTGATGGCGAACCTATGGCACGTGTGCCAGAAGTGGTACGCAGAGCCATTTCCACTGGTATGCGAGAGCTCGCCCGGAAGAGCGCCACTGTGCATGCGCGCCCGCTGCCGCCACCACCCAGCAGCTAATTCTTGAGTATCTGATACACATGTGCGGGGGTGCGCAGGAGACACGTGCACATGTGCATAGACATGCACCGTGTGCTGGGGTCGCAGGTGCATGTGCAGAGATGCACGGCGAATGGAGGGATCGTGCATGAGCATGCGCAGATGGATGGTGTGGGGGTGATCGGGCGCACATGCACGCAGCGGGGGAATTTCACATGCAGGCGCAGAGATGCGCTGCGTGTGGTGGGGGAATCGCTCACACAGGCGCAGGGATGCATGGCGAACGGTGGGGGAATCGCGCGCGCATGGGCAGATGCGCAGCGCATGGCAAGAGGATCGTGCGTGCATGTGCAAGGGGGACCAGCACGCATTGCCTTTTGGGTGTTGGCCAGCAAGCACGAGCGCACGAGCGTGCACGCAATTATCGGCACGGGAACCGAAGAAGGTCTGGTCTAGAGCAATATTTCTCAACCGAGGCAACTTTAAGATGCGTAGACTTTGATTCTCAGAATTCCCCAGGTAGCATCCTGGCTGGGGAATTCTGGAAGTTGAAGTCCGCACATCTTAAAGCATGAGGGCTGGGGAATTCTGGGAGCCGATGTCCCTATATTTTAACATCACAAAGGTTGAGAAGCGATGATGGGGAACCATCCTGGACGAGCAGGGCCTTTTAAATCCAGAATCTAAATCACCCCTTACAGGACTGCTCTTCAGGAACCGGCAGCTCCAGAGATCCAGGGAGGTAAAGCACGAAAGCTGAGCGAAAAGGAAATCAACATGACTAAATGGGGGCTACGCTCACTGTAAGTCTAGAAGGCAAGGAACAAGACAAATGCTTTGAGAGAATCATCTTTTTTTAATGACCCCATAATCCCTTGCGGGGGTGGAGTCTGGGCAACTGAATGGAGCTGAGTATTTACTGGCCAGGATGCCCTTCCAGTCACCAACGCGGAGTTTTGTTCAGCAGATATATTCTCATTGTGCCCAGAGAGAGAAATATCTGCCTCTTCTTGTTGTTGTTGTTAGTTGCGAAGTTGTGACTGACAGCCTCCTGATTGTGAGGTGAGAGCTCACCTCTAGGCCACCACACCACTCATAAAAGCTTTGTGGGAATGTGGGAAAGAAATTTGGAATGTCTAATTCATTGAATTTGAGGCAATAGCAGCGATTTATCAGTATGCCGACTGGGAGCACCTACGCATAGGACTTCAAAAAAAAATGTTCCCAGAAGTTCAAAGTTCAATTAACACTTTAAAAAAAAAAAGCTGAAGTATTATAAAAACAAAGCACACTCCACTGGTTCCCTTTCTTCTTCTTGTGCCATATCCGTCCTCGGACGTTGCTGATCGTGTGGTGATCCTATTTTTATCAACAGCTGCACGAAAAAGTGCTGCTGAGTTTTGTCCAAACCAGTCCCTTAGATTTTGAAGCCTGGACCTCGTCTGCCTTCAGTCTTCCCCTGGAGGATTAAGGGAAGGATGCCGTGTTTTTCCAGGTGTCGCATCACATGTCCGAAATATTATTTCACTTTTTTGAATGGTTTTGATGATTTCCCTTGGCGGCTGATGCCCTCCTCATTTCTGATTTTGTCAGCCCAACTTATATGTAACAGCCACCTGTAAATCCACATTTCAAATGCTTCTAGTCTCTTCAGGTGGGTTTCTGTCAGAGACCAACTCTCCGCTCTCTAGAGCAGGATCAGTGGTGGGATTCAAATTTTTTTACTACCGGTTCTGTGGGCGTGGCTTGGTGGGCGTGGCAAGGGAAGGATATTATAAAATCTCCATTCCCACTCCACTCTAGGGGAAGGTTACTGCAAAATCCCCCTTCCCTCCCCACCCCACTAACCCGCTTTCCAGCTCCGTTCTCCTGTGCAGGGCAACAAAAGACCCAGCCAATCAGCTGAGACTCAGGAGGCAGAGAATAGCGGGGGGCGGGGCCAGTCAGAGGTGGCATTTGCCGGTTCTCCGAACTACTCAAAATTTCCGCTACCAGTTCTACAGAACAGGTCAGAACCTGCTGAATACCCACCTCTGAGCAGGATAGAAAAGACGTAGCAACTGGTTCCCCGTAAACGTATTATTTCTCCCTGAGGAAATTTAGATTTGTGTAGTACGTGTCCACATATTGGAGTGTGTGAATTGCCCTTGAAGGTAGACCTTGGACGGAACCCCGTGTCTACTTTTCTATGCTTTGCCCCCTCCCCTCTCTTCTGCAGGTGTACGAGAGTGTCATCTTGGGCCTCCTCTCTTAGGACTTCCTTCTCCGGGATTAGCAAAGCCCTCTATGTCGCTGTTGTTGCAGTTGTGCTCTTTGCCGTCCTGATAACTTTTGTCATGGGATTTTCCTTCCATCAACCTGCGGAAGCGTCTCCTCAAGGCACCGGGACGGCTTGGACCTCAGTACAGAAGTTCTTGTGGCCATACACACGTCTCCTGCACCACGGACCACCGCCTGTATAATTCAGCAGGATTCAGAATTGATTTTTTTTCCCCCCTACTGTAGGGTTTCTCCATCTTGGCAAACTCTTAAGGTGGGTGGCCTTCAACTCCCAGAATTCCCCTGGCTAGCTGGGGAATTCTGGGAGTTGAAGTCCATCCTCCTTAGAGTTGGCAAGGTTGGGAAAAAACCCTTTTCTAGTGCCTGTTCAGCATGTAGTCTTAAATTGAATAATCTAGCAGGCGGATCAAGCAACTTAGGTTTATCGCATTTTTAAAATTTCTGAATGTAGAGAAAATGCAATTTTAGTGCGCCATCTAATATTTCTGTTCATTATTCGGGACCACGCCACTGAGAAACAAGGCACGATTCATTCTTTTCCGGCCAAGCAAGAAGATCTTCTTGAATGATTGCAACTACTTTTTTTTTTAATTAAATTTTGTCCATCTTTCTCTTCTCTTCCCTCCCACCCCCCAAATCTCACCAAAGAGCTTATAGAAATGAAAAAAAAAAAAATTTCAGGCCACACGGTCTATCCATCAACAGCTTATTTATTTTTCCTTTTTTTTTTTTTTTAAGAAAAGATGACTGAAGTGTGATTTCTTCCACCTCTTATTGACTGGAGTGTCTTTGAACTCAATAAAGTTCTTAAAGCATACTTTTGGCGTGTTAGGAATATGTCAGCACCCTGGTGGCAAGCAGCATTTGGCACACGGCATCGATGAACAGGTAGTTGCTCTGTTTGACCCGGTCCATTGCATCTTCGCTCCCGGTATCTTTCAGGAGATGGTAGAGGGTGGAGTGGAATTCGGAGCCTTCTGCAATGTTCTTGGAGAAAGCATCGCTCTCTTCGTCGATCGCAAGTTTCTGAGCTCTTTGGCCGTTGAACATGTAAAGTTCCCATTCTTCTTCTAGGATCTGTTCTTCATCGGTCAGATGTTCACAGGCCTGCAGTTGGGTAGGAGAAAGAGAGGGGGGACACCTCACCCAGATGCTGAAGGGGGTCCTGGGTGCTCACTGAGCTTGGTTTTCTTGCAGACGTTTTGTTACCCAAACTAGCTAACATCATCAGTGCTAGAAGGGGGTGTAGGTTGCAGGGAGGAGGAGGAGGAGGAGGAGGAGGAGGAGGAGGAGGAGGGCAACTATGGGGTCCTTGATGCTCTCTGAGTTTGGTTATTTTCTTGCAGACGTTTCATTACCCAGCTAGGTAACATCATCAGTGCTAGTACTCCCTTCTAGGAGGGAAGGAGCCCTGGTGGTGCAGTAGTAAGAATACACTATTGCAGGATAACTCACTGCTCTCTGCCAGGAATTTGATTCCTTCGATCCTGACTGGCTCAAGGTTGACTCGGCCTTCCATCCTTCTGAGGTCTGTAACATGAGGATCCAGATTGTTAGGGGCAATGTGCTGACTCTGTAAACCGCTTACAGTGGGCTGTGAAGCACTGTGAAGCGGTATATAAGTTGCGAGATCCAATCTGGGTTGGTCACCGGGACCAGAGGTTTTGTCTTCTGAGTTTTCAGACTTGTGCTGGAGCCCATCTTCAGAGAACTTCTCTCTAGCCTTCATAAGTCTTAAGTGCTGTTACTATTGCTTCTAATACTGATGATGTTAACCTACCCTGTTTCCCCAAAAATACAACCTACCCTGAAAATAAGTCCTAGTTTTATTTTTACCCGTGCATCCTATATAAGCCCTACCCCCCAAAATAAGCCCTAATTAAGATCCTGCCCACTCAAGAGTGCACGGGTAAAAATTTAGTTAGGGGGTGGGGTGGGGTGGCGCTGCCCTACTACTTACCTTTGGACAGTTGTAGCCAGGCCTCACACACCCCGACACCTGCCTTGCCTGGCCAATTCTTCTGCAGTCAACAAGGCTGGCTTTCCTGAAGGCCTCTGTAGCTGATAACAAAGCTCTGGATCGATCCAGAGCTCTGTTACTGGCTGCAGAGGCCTTCAGGAAAGCCTTGCCGGCTGCAGAAGAAGTTCCTGAAGGCCTCTGACTGCAAAAAGGAGGCCGGGGAGACGCATGCAAGTGAAGTTAGTCAGTGGATGACATCCCCCAAAAATAAGACCTGGTGCCTATTTTGGTGGCAAAAAGACCCCCACAAGACAGGGTCTTATTTTCGGGAAAACACAGTAGTTGGTTAATGAAACATCTGCAAGAAAACAACCAAGTTCCGAGCCCACCAAGGATCCCTCATTTCAACCCTGAGCTACAAATATAACCCTTCAGAAGGAATTGTCGGCCAGTTTTAAAATGGAAGAGTATAATGAGCAAAGTTGAACGTTGAATGTTTACCGGCAAAGTTGACATGCAACACACACAAACAAGCAGAGCCTTGTTTGTGTTGTTGTAGCCACCCACATGTCCTCCTGGACTCAAGGACTTAGGATCCAAGGACCCCATATGTCATCTTAACCATGCTTTGCAGACATGCCTGGTTGCTTGACTGGCTTTATCGCTGGTTTTTGTATTAATTTGGCTTAAAAAACAAACAAACAATGGGTTTTTTTAGGGCCTGGACTTTGCCAGATGTGAATGATTGGTGATTTTGATTGGTTTCAACCTTCTGTATGCCAGTCAAAGTCGTGTCTATGAGAAGAAGAGTCATGAATCATTTAAATAAATGCAGGTGGTCCTCGACTTACAACAGTTCACTTAATGGCCGTTCAAAGTTACAATGGCACTGGAAAAAAGTAACTTATGACCATTTTTCACACGACCATTGCAGCATCCCCAGAGTCATGTGATTGACATTCGGATGCTCAACAACTGACTCACATTCATGATGGTTGCTTCACAATCGTGTCACTAGCTTAACAACTGCAGTGATTCACTTAACAAATGTGGGAAGAAAAATCGTAAAACGGGGCAAGATTCACTGAACAAATGTCTCACTTAGCAACATAAATGTTGGGCTCAATTGTGGTTGTAAGTCGAGGACTACCTGCACTGACATAGTGGCGGTCCATCCCTGTCCCAGCAATTTCTCTCTTGCTGCCCATTTTTTAGAAGATGTTGCTAGCAGGGATGGGATTCAAAAACCCCAACAACCGGTTCTCCTCCCAGTTGCTGGGTGGATGTGGCCTACCGGAACTTCTGGGAGAGCCGTTTTTCATCTTCTGCAGAGTCCGGAAGCTTCCCTCGGGCCTCTGGGAGGGCGAAAACAGCCTCCCCAAGCTCAGGAGGCCCTCCGGAAGCCGGAAACAGGCCCATTTCCGGACTTCCAGAACTGCCGAGAGGGCCGTTTTTCGCCTTCCCCAGAGTCCGGAGGTTTCCCTTGGGCCTCTGGGAGGGTGAAAACAGCCTCCTCGAGCTCAGGAGGCCCTCCGGAAGCCGGAAACAGGCCCATTTCCGGACTTCCAGAACTTCCGAGAGGGCGCCGCCTTCCCAGAGTCCGGAGGCTTCCCTCGGGCCTCTGGGAGGGTGAAAACAGCCTCCCCGAGCTCAGGAGGCCCTCCGGAAGCCGGAAACAGGCCCATTTCCGGACTTCCAGAACTGCCGAGAGGGCCGTTTTTCGCCTTCCCCAGAGTCCGGAGGTTTCCCTCGGGCCTCTGGGAGGGTGAAAACAGCCTCCCCGAGCTCAGAGGCCCTCCAGAAGCCGGAAACAGGCCCATTTCTGGACTTCCAGAACTTCCGAGAGGGCCGTTTTTTGCCTTCCCCAGAATCCGGAGGCTTCCCTCAGGCCTCTGGGAGGGTGAAAACAGCCGCCCGGAGCTCAGGAGGCCCTCTGGAAGCCGGAAACAGGCCCATTTCAGGACTTCCGGGAGGGCCACTTTTCGCCCTCCCAGAGCCTCCGCGCGGATCCTGCACTTAACCTGCATCCAAAATGGAGACTCCTGGGAGAGGAGGGGCAGGGTGGATGGGGCCAGCTGGTTGGTTCAACTACCGGTTCAGTAAACCAGATGTAAATTTAACATCCGGTTCGCCCAAACCGGCCCGAACCATCTGAATCCCACCCCTGGTTGCTAGTCTTCTGATCTTGCTCCCTTGGGGGAAACAGAGGGTAAAGACACTGACAGCAAGGAGCAATGCCAGGGAGACCACAGGGACAGAGTGGGGCCATGGGGCCTGCTCTGCTTAGATTTAAGATGGAAACTAGGCAGGGTTTTGGGTACAGCCACTCATGCCTACCTTAAAGACCAGATCGTTCTCTCCACTCTTCAGGTTCCACTTGCTCCAGCCAAAGGCAAAAGAGGTTGCAACAAGAGACATTTGCTGATAAACCATGACTTCTGCTAAGAGGGTCTGTAAAAAAGTGGACGAAAATATCCAAAGCCAATTGTGAATGAAGGTTGGCACAGGAAGAAGCCCCGACCCTGATTTCTCTCTCTTGATGCTAATCTATATTATCACCTCTCTCTCTTATCTATCTCTTATCTGTCTGTCTGTCTTTCTATCTATCCTCTATCCATCCATCATCCATCTATCCATCCATCCATCTATCTCTATCATGTATCATTTGTCTATATCATCTATCTATTGTCTATCACAAGGGTCTTCAAACTTGACAGCTTTAAGACTTGTGGACTTCAACTCCTAGAATCCTGAGCTCACATGACTGGAGGAGGAATACTGGGAGTTGAAGTTCACAAGTCTTAAAGCTGTCAAGTTTGAAGACCCCTAGTCTATCATGTCTATCTGATAGGTGGATGGATGGATGGATGAAAAGATGTGAAGATGATTTATCTATCGTCTAACAATCGTCTGATAGCTAGCTAGATAATGATAGAGATTAGATATAGAGAGATGATACAGACAGACAGACAGACAGACAGACAGACAGACAGATAGCTGAAAATGATCTAATTATCTAGATTGTGCAGAGTCCACAAGTCTTAAATTTGCACTCCTGGTGCCGGTGAAGGACTTGAGGACTTAAGGCACTTCCATGCTAGAGACTTCCATGTTGGCTGAGGAATTCTGGGAGTTGAAGTCCACAAGTCTTAAAGTTGCCAAGGTTGGACATTCCTGCCCTAAACCATAATAGACAAACCCAAATGGCTGCATTCACACATTCTTTACCCAAACAGGGCACATGAACTGAGAAAGAGACAGAAAATGATTTCCCGGCTGCTTACTTTCTTGTTCACGCTGACATATTTTGTGGAGTATTCAGCGGGAAAGATGTTCATGCCGGCTCTCTTCAGTACCATTATGAGGGACATGGGCGTCATCCATTTTTCTCTCAGCCCCATAAGCAGGTCAGAATCATCCACTGTAGCCACCGAGTAGATCATGCACTGATTGTCCTGCCTCAGAAAAACAGAAGAGCTCCTAAACAGCTGTGTCCTTCCTTCCCAAGCGGTGAGCAAATGATGCATCCACAACTTGAGGCAAAAATTTCTGTTGCTAAGCAAGGCAGATATTAACCGAGTCATTCCTGCAACCTTTTTTTGCCAGAGTTGTAAAGCGAACCATTGTGGTCATTAAGTGAATCGTGCGGTTGTTAAGCAAATCTGGCTCCCCCCATTGACCTCACTTGTCAGAA